>OY728125.1:1038750233-1038860199 GCA_963277665.1 Viscum album
GTTCATTGGAGGTATTTCCCAAAGGCAAGATATTCCACCACAACCTTTAAATTTTTTTGCGAAATATTTTATGTATGCGGAGTAAAATTTATTACCAGTTTTCCCATCTCTTTTGGATCCAATTACTTTCATTTATAAGTTGTCTATATATCTAAATGGATTTATTCTCAAGACAATCATATTGATGATTCCTAGGTTATGATAATATTTATCATATCACATAACCTTTTCATATTTTGAGTGGCCAGGTAAATCATCAGTACTTAAGGCATATAATTTTTCTATCCTAATATGGAAAAATTTATTTAGTGATATAAAGTTCTATATAAGACAACCACTAACAACCATAAAAACCTAAATTGGTTGGCTGAGGTTTCTAATCAAGAAGTGAAAATAATATTTTATAAGATAATTCAAACAGACTCGATATATTGGGGTAGGATGTTGGAGGATGAATTATTGGTATATTAAAATGCATTAAAACCCCTTCTCAGTATTTCTTCATATTGATTTTTTTTATAGAAAACAGTATAACTTCCCTATATACTTGAAGAATTAGCTATATTGGTCCATAAACAATATTAATTTTGATTCATATAAAGATAGAGAGATTATAAGACTATAAATGATGGAATTATAAAAACTGAGGAAGGAGGATTATGAAAACTCATTATTATATAAAGAAAATTCTTGAACCACCCATGTGAATCTCACTCAGAGGAAGGATTTCAATGTTTGAAAAAATTGAAATTATTTTAACCAACATTAAAACTCATTCTAGTTAATTTTTTATTCTAAATAGATTAGATAATATATTTTCACTAGTGTATTTTTATTTGGTGTAGTTAAAATAAAATAATAGGTATAAAGTTGTTTCAAGGTATATTTGAACTAGCTAAAGAATATTAATAAATATTTTTAGATGGATCCCCTAGAGAAGTTTTTACTACCCCTGCTATATAAGAATGATAATTCCAAGTCATCTTCTTCTTTACTAATTTATTTTTGAACTTTACATCCTACATTTGTTATTAATTGAAATTAACATCATCAAAATTACTGGGGAAAGTGTCAATAGGAAGTGTGTGTAAGGTAAACCTTAAGTAGTTTTGAGTTTTTTTGATTTCATTTTTCTTTGTGTGTTTTTGTATGTTCTCATTGTTTTATGTGTGTTTTGAAAATATTTTAGGAAAATTAAAACCAATTTTAGGAAAAGAGATAATGATGGATATGGGTGATAAAATATTTTTTCTAGAAATGAGAAAATAAAGAACAACTGAAAATATTTCTCATGCATCAAATTTTTATATGAACTAACTTGAAAATTGAACCTATCTTTAGAAAATTGTGTACCTTTTAAAATTCACACCTCCAAAATCCTACCTAATTACATTTTCATACATTATACACATTGGAGTAAAACTTCAAGGTGGAATCTAATATGAATGTCCTAAGGTGATAACATTCCAATGAATTTGTGAATAAAACATATGAATAATAGAAGATAAATCTTGGATACCATGATCCAAATAATTTTTATTTGCATCATTTTACAAAAATTCCCCATGGGGTTTTTTTTGGAATTACTTAGTACCAGATCATATATACTCATACATTATGTGTTATTAAAAAATATCTAGGAAAAATTCAATAAGTTCTTGGTTTTCAAAGGGGATAGATAGATTTAGGGAATTATAAACTCAAATAAAGAATGAGAATATGATGTATAATAATTTTATATATTTATTGTAAAGGATGTGTGGAATTAGAAAGTGGATAAGGAGTTTCATAATGATGAATTTTTAAACATATGGATTATCAAGAATTTAATATAATTGATTCCCTTTTAATTTACCTTCATTAGATTTGTACTTAGGCTTGATAGAAAGTAAAAAATATAAATCTTCTTGAGGGTGATTACTTGAGGATAAGTTACTGTTCAAGTGTATGGGATGTTATTGGTGAGAATAATTCATTATATTATCTTTATAATTCATTCATTTTCCCCTCACACTTGTTAATGATTTTTATTTTGTGATTATTTTAGTGTAACACTACAATTCATGGAATTTTTAAAATATTTATTAAATTGTAAAATTTATGTATATTACTGATTAATCAAAATTTTAAAAATACATTTATGAAAAAATAGGCATAATCCTTGGTGTAATGTATTTACATGAAGAAATTAAACCACAATAAGTAATGAAATAAGTAGGAAGAGGCAGATAAGGTGACTAATTAAAAAACATGCAGATCAATATATATTTGTCACGAACCTGCTCGGGTCAAAACTGAACCTGTCACCCGAGCCGGCTCATAGAAAGCCTCGATAGGCATTCCCGATCCCCCCAGGATGGCAACTAGTGTCGGGAATCAAAATTTTATCTTTGTGAACGATTTCTTCCCAAACAAAAGCAGGATCGAGGAAAGAAAACTAACTAAACATAACAAATAAAAGCTAATAGCAGAAAAGAAATAAAAACCACATGACCAAACATACCTCCATGTGACATCACATACCACCAACCAACCAAAGACCAACCTCACTCCAACACCGAGCAACTCAAACCAGAAAAACCTGAACAAGGTGAACCTGCAACTGAAATGGTAAAAGATAGGCGTGAGTATAAAAGTACTCAGTATGTATGCCCAAAAACAAATTTCAAAGCACTTCTAGTGAGTAAATAATTTACAAATTCCAAGTTTGAACTATAATGCATAAAATTAAGCTCCCATAATATTTCAATTGAAAAACAAAAACATGATACATTGCCCTTATTCTTTTTCAGAAGTTGGATTCCTTTCATTAGTGCCAAACTCATTATAAAAGGGAAAGAAGTGTTACATCTTCAAATTTTACACAAATAGAATAAATCATTTTCATTTGAAAACCATTTTTACAAAGTAGAATAGTATAAGCTGTAAAGGACAACTGACAGTAAACAAGCAAGGAAAAACAAGTAACCAGTGTGATCATAAACATCCATAGAAAACCCCTGGACGTACTTGGGTTCAGACTACCTACCGGCACGGTACTCCATAGTCAATAACCTACTGGATGCCCTAATAGCCAACCAGTGGCATGCCCCACAAGGCCTACCTACTCAGGGAGGACCAACCCGTCTAATTGGGGTTAGCCAGCAACCGTCACTTGATTCTCTAAAAGACGCCCAGGAACCCACCGTGGTTTTAATAATACTATGTAAGTGGGAGGCCCTCGCACGCATGACTCATCTCACCGCACTTTCCATCCCTTTACACAGACATCACTACACGACAACCCTCAAAGGGAAGTCCCCCTATAGAGATGCCCCATAAGTATGTATATATATATATATATATAATCACTTCACATTCCATAAAGTGCCAACCGGGCCACCATATCATTCAGCATTTAAACCATTAGATACCAAGATGTTTCCAAAAGACATAACACATGCCATCACATTGAAAACCAGAAACTCACTTAGAAACCCATTTAAGGAAAACCAAACCACCACAGACAAATTCGAAAATCTAGTTCAAAGGACAAATAGGCATTTCCTCTATCCAAATTTTCAAGAGATCACCATTTTCCATAAACGATACACTCGCCATTTTACACACACCAAAACCATTTCAAAACACAGTACAACAAGATTTGCACATTTTATAAGGTACCCATTTAGCAATATCACTAGAAAAACACACCGTTAAAACCAGAAAAGATACTTTTGGTGCAATGCGATAAATAAAAAGATTTAAACTTCAAAAAGTCACCACTCTATCCATAACTATCTAGTACTACATTAAATTTACCAAAACAAATGAAATATCAAGGAATAAATAAATTGCTAAACTTAAAGGCGAGTGCAGTAGAAGACCTACCTCAAAGTCACAAAGCTCGAAATGTGATGATGCGACACGATTCACACTGGCGCACAAGCACCTACATAAGATGGTGACTACAGTGTCATGGATTTCTTTGCCAGCACGCTGGAACAATGGAAAAGCATAAAAAAAACATAGGAATGATATTTTAAAAATAATACAAACAAAGCAGCAATATAAATTTCACCTCGACACAGCAGCAAGTGGACCAGAACAACCCCAAACAACTCGCCTTCAGCGGAGAACACCGAAACAATTGTGGCAAGAACCAACACCCCACAAAACGCTATCAGGGAAACACAAAAACAATTTAAATACTAAAATAAAAGTGCACATGATAATAAAACTCTCAGATTCAATGACGATGGCGAGCAAGACCAAACACACCCCACGAATAACGGCTCGCTATCTTACGCGATCCGAACCACCTCGCCTTCGGCAGCGGTAGCCAGGAAATGCATAATAGAGACCCGAGGAAGACTCCATACACTTGGAAAGGGGTTCGCGCCAGAGCAGTGGGTCGCAATAGGTCAGACCAGAGGCCTAAGGGCTGCTGGCGGGAGGCGGGGCTCGCCGGAGCTCAGCCTGGGGTCGCCTAAAGGGCCGGAGGGTTACTGGCCAAAGGAGGGGCTTGTCAGAGCTCTGCTGGAGGTTCTCTAAGGGGCCAGAGGGCTGGTGGCTGGAGGTGAGGCTCGTCGGAGCTCGGCCGAAGGATGGGAGGGGGAGCGGCTCGGCGCGGGTCGCAGGTGGGCGACGACGGGAGGCTGACAGGGAGGGCGCGGGGCGGTGACAGGAGGCCGGCAGGGAGGGCGCGGGGTGGAGATGGAGGCCAGCAGGGAGGGCAATGGCGCGGGGCGGCATCACGCGACGGAGGGAACAGGCCGGGAGGGGAGGTGGCGGCCGACGGCCGCAGCCAGCGGGCGAGGAGGTGGGAGCGGCGCTGCGCTGCGGGTGCGCAGTGCGCCACACGAGAAAGAGTTGGGGGGGGGGGGGTGCAGCGCACCCCCTAGGGTTTCAATATATATATATACATATATATATATTTTCTTTTTAATTAAAACAAACAAATAATAATAATAATAATCAGAATAAACCTTTATAATTAACAACATTAATATTATAACAAAGTTAATAATAATAATAATAATAATAATAATAACAACAACAATAAAATTAATAAAAAATAGTAAAACTTTTAAATCACCAGACAACAACACGGGAAAAACTTGGACCGACCCCGCGGCTACCGTTGACCGTGCGGTGCCTGCACACCAATCCAATGTCCACCAAAAACAATAAACGTCAAAAGAAATTAACAAACTCACCCCGAACCCTTGCGGGGATAACCAAAACCAAGAAATTATAAAATAAAATAATTTAAAAAAAGGGAGGGGTGTGACAATTATCCCCACCACAAACACTTTCTGCCCCCAGAAAGTCACCAAACCAAGAGTTAGCATAACTCGAGTCTGTGCCCAGGAAAAACCAGAAGAAAAGGAGAGGCTCGAGGTGACCACTACCAACACAAGTCACACCCGACCAACTCGAGTACAATAATTGTACGAGGTTTAGGGGAGAACACGGGAGGGTTATCCACACCACAGAAATTTATTAACATGAAGATCTTGAAACTCGAATGCACCGCCCCCGGGGGGGGGGGGGGGCAACGCGGGAACTCCCCAAACTGAACTCATCCTAACTTCTCAATGCTAACGGAGAAACTCCACCACTAGAATCAAAACTATTCTGGAAAAAACTGGCATACTAAGACACCAGAAAGGAGGAATTCACTACAAAACTTAAACACAATAATTGAAAAGCCACGGAGAGGCATCTGGCCAATTAAAGGGCCCAGAAACGACACCCATTAATTTTCCAGATCCAAATATCCCCCTAACATACGCAGTTGAGACCATCTTCTAGATCAAAATAAGTTCGTTTAGTCACGGACTCGACACCTTTCAAAGAATATAAACGATTTAGAAACTACCCCAAGAGAAAATGAGGCCACCTGGATTGCAGTAGAGAAAGCTCATCATGCAACCACAACATGGATGAGCTTACAACACCGATAAGAATTGAACAAGAAAACATTGGAAATTTCCCTTCAAAAGGATGAAAACATGGACCAGACCAAGGTTCCACACACTATTTGAAATTCCTAACTGTGCGCGAGCTTCACCCCAAGACCTGTGGCTGAGGTTCTGATGGCTCAAGCATTCCCTGCCTCAGAGTTAGGCACTGGAAACTCTCGGTCAAAACTTCTTCTTTAAGAAACTCTTTTTGAAAAACATCTCTAGATGACCCAGGAATCCGCCATGATGACATGACTTTGGAGGGATGCAACATGACGGCTTCACGTGCCCGAACCGGCCACGCTGGTGGCACACCACTGAACGATCCAATGAACTAGAAGTCAGAACCACTTCAGATGACTCTTTAGAAACAGGTCCCTCTCGCACACCGCGCTCACCAGATGGGGAACCTCCCCGAGTAACTGCATTCACTGGATTGTCAAGAACCTACGCTCCAGAGACCAAATCAGCTAAGAACACTTCATGCACCAACATTTCAAAAGTGATGCTCCCAAAAAGGGAGGACTCGCTCCTTGATATCTGGACGAAGACCCCTGACGAAGGGAGAAGTCTTTATCCTGCCTTGTGACACTAGCCCCGGAAAAAGAGACACAAGATCCTCGAAATGGTCCACATACACTTTCACCATCTGTTGTCCATGTTGAACATGCATGAGATCTTCCATTTTATTCATCTTCACCTCCATAAGTATAAACCATTGAATGATGATGAGTTTCAAGACATACCACATCATCCCAACTTGAAGTAATGGAAGGGCGAACAACTCTCACTTTTCCAAAGATGAACCCTCGAACAACTCAAAACAACACGCACTCAAACTGCGTCGGGAGTTCCCAATACCCTGAAGACACTCTATAACCCCACAAACCACAAATACTCCTCTAACGGACCTCAAAAACCTAGATAAATAGGAAACATTTGATAGAAACCATAATTGGACATGACTCATTAACAACTTTTGGAGACTTTACTGGGCGGCACATTTTGAACATAAAAAAAAACATAGAGCGAGAAATAAACAACCAAACAAATCATAACCAAAAGGAAAATCCCGTGAAAAAAACTGGATCGCACACCAAACACCACAAACACGATTTATAAATCCGCTTTTCGAAAATAACATCTTCATTTAAATTTCAAAAATGCCTTATTCAAAGACTACTTTCCAGACAGAAAACTCACTTTTCAAAAAACAAACCCACATTCTCAAACAAAAACCAATTTCCAGAACCATTTTTTTTCTTTCAAATTCACAATTTTCATCAAAAATTTCAAAATTGCTTTATCCCAAGGCTATTTTCCAAAAGAAAAATCCACTTTTTTTTTCACTAGTCTGAAATTCATTTATTAGAGGAAAACCAATTTACAATACATTTATTTTTCAAAAACTCACTCATGAAATCCTAGGAATCATCACATGTGTGTCCGTCCATTTCCACCCACATCATCCATGAACGTGTACCCCAGACACTTTCCGTACATATCCACACACATGTGATTCCCCATAAAGAATACTAGGGTCACACCAAGACACTCCATTACAGGTTCCAAATAATCACCAACCTTTAAACAAAAAATCCTTCAATTTGAAAACCGACTTTACCAATTTAAAACCATTTTAGAGAAACAAATTTTATTTCAAAATACACTTTCACTTTCAAAAGAACTCTTACACTAACCAGAAGAAAGAAAACACAACTTATAACAAATCATTGAAATAAGGAACTAGCAGTCGTGCTCAAACTGATGACATGGTAGTGAGTCACGCCCCAAGTAAGCGTCAACAAATAGGAGGAACTTAAATCTTTCCCTCAGACTCCACATGAGTCACTACTCCATGTGAGGTCATGATGTGACACTGGCTCGCCCCCATTATCATTCCTCAATCCAAAACAAAAGCATAAGACTAAAATCCTGGACTACCCCTAAAAACTCAAGATTCAGTGCGAGCAAGAGTTTGGGACGCTCTTCCCTCACTTACCTCTTGAGTCCCGACTATCCTAATCTCCATCTACCAAACATCCCAATTAACAAGAACCACCTCTGATAAAATTTTTTCACGAACCAGCCCGGGTTGAACCTGAACCGGTCACCCGAGCCGGCTCACGGAAAGTCCCTAGGGGCGTTCCCGATCCCCCCGGGATGGAAAATAGTGCCGGGAATCAAAATTTTATCGTTGGGAATGATTTTAGCCCAAAAAAAGGCGGATCGAGGAAAGAAAACTAACTAAACAGAACAAATAAACGCTAAAAATAGAAAAGAAATAAAAACCACATGACCAAACATACCTCCATGTGACCTCACAGACCACCACCCAACCAATGACCAACCTCGTTCCAACACCGAGCGACTCAAACCAGAAAAACCTGAACAAGGTGAACCTGAAACTGAAATGGTAAAATATAGGCGTGAGTACAGAAATACTTAGTAGGTAAGCCCAAAAACAAATTCCAAAGCACTTCCAGTGAGTAAAGAATTTACAAATTCTAGGTTTGAACTACAATGTATAAAAGTAAGCTACCATAATATTTCACTTGAAAAACCAAAACACGATACATTGCCCTTATTCTTTTTCAAAAGTTGGGTTCCTTTCATTAGTTCCAAACTCATTCTAAAAGGGAAAGAAGTGTTACATCTTCAAATTTTACACAAAGAGAATAAATCATTTTCATTTGAAAACCATTTTTACAAAGTAGAATAGTATAAGCTATAAAGGAAAACTGAGAGTAAACAAGCAAGGAAAAACATGTAACCATGGGTGATCCTAAACATCCCTAGAAAACCCCTGGAAGTACTCGGGTTTAGACTACCTATCGACACGGTACTCTATAGTCAATAACCTACAGGCTGCCCTAACAGCCAACCAGTGGCACACCCCACAAGGCCTACCTACTAAGGGGGGACCAACCCGTCTAATCGGGGTTAGCCAGCAACCTTCACTCGATTCTCTAAAAGACGCCCAGGAACCCATAGTGGTTTTAATAATACTATGTAAGTGGGAGGCCCTCGCAAGCATGACTCATCTCACCGCACTTTCCAACCCCTTACATGAACAACGCTACACGACAACCCTCAAAGGGAAGTCCCCCTATAGAGATTCCCCATAAGTATGTATATAATATATATATATATATATATATATATATATAATCACTTCACATTACATAAAGTGCCAACCGGGCCGCTATATCATTCAGCATTTAAACCATTAGATACCAAGGCATTTCCAGAAAACATAACACATGCCATCATGTTGAAAACCAGAAACTCACTTAGAAACCCATTTAAGGAAAACCAAACCACCACAGACAAATTCAAAATCCAGTTCAAAGGCCAAAGATGCATTTCCTCTATCCAAATTTTCAAGAGATCACCATTTTCCATACACGATACACCCGCCATTTTACACACACCAAAACCATTTCAAAACATAGTACAATAAGATTTTCACATTTTATAAGGTAACCATTTTTCAATATCACCAGAAAAATACACCGTTAAAACTAGGAAGGATACTTTCGGTGCAATGCGAGAAATAAACATATTTTAATTTCAAAAAGTCACCACTCTATCCATAACTATCTAGTACTACTTTAAATTTAAAAAAAACAATGAAATATCAAGGAATAAATAAATTTCTAAACTTAAAGACGAGTGAAGTAGAAGACCTACCTTGAAGTCACAAAGCTTGAAACACGATGATGCGACACGATTCACGCTGACGCACAAGCACCTACACAAGCTGGTGACTGCAGTGTCATGGATTTCCTTTCCAGCATACTACAACAAGGGAAAAGCATAAAAAAACACAGGAATGCTATTTTAAAAATAAGACAAAGCAACAACGTAAATTTCACCTCGACACAGCAGCAAGTGGACCAGAACAACCCCAAACAACTCTCCTTCAGCGGCGAACACTGAAACAATTGTGGTGAGAACCAACACCGCACAAAACGCTATCAGGGAAACACAAACACAATTTAAATACTAAAATAAAAGTGCACATGATAATAAACCTCTAAGATTCAACGGCGATGGCGAGCAAGACCAAACGCACCCCACGAATAACGGCTCGCTATCTGATGTGATCTGAACCACCTCGGCTTCGGCAGCGGTAGCTGGGAAACGCATAATCGAGACCCAAGGAAGACTCCATACACTCAGAGAGGGGTTCGCTCTAGAGAAGTGGGTCGCCAGAGGTTAGACTGGAGGCCTCCTGGCCGGAGGCAGGGCTCACCGGAGCTCCGCCGGGGGTCACCTAAAGGGCCGAAGTGATGCTGGCTGGAGGCGGGGCTCGCCAAATCACGACCGTAGTTCGTCTAAGGTGCTGGAGGGATTCTGGCTAGAGGCGAGGCTCGTCGGAGATTGGCCGGAGGATGGGAGGGGGAGCGGCTTGGCGCGGGTCGCAGGCGGGCGACGACGGGAGGCTGACAGGGAGGGCGTGGGGCGGCGACGAGAGGCCGACAGGGAGGGCACAGGGCGGAGAGGGAGGCCAGTAGGGAGGCCAGTGGCACATGGCAGTGTCACGCGACGGAGGGAACGGGCCGGGAGGGGATGCGACAGCTGGGAGGGGAGGTGGCAGCCGGCGGCTGCAGCCGGCGGGCGAGGAGGTGGGAGCGGCGCTGCGCTGCGGGTGCACAGTGCGCTACACGGGAAAGAGTTGGGGGTGGGGGTGGGGGTGGGGTGAAGCCCCTAGGGTTTCAATATATATATTAATAAAAACAAACTAATAATAATAATAATAATAATCATAATAAACCTTTATAATTAACAACATTAATTTTATAACAAAGTTAATAATAATAATAATAACAACAATAATAAAATTAATAAAAATAGTAAAACTTTTAAATCACGAGACAACTACACGGGAAAACCTTGGACCGTCCGTGCGGCTACCGCTGACCGTGTGGTGCCCGTGCACCCGTCCGAAGTCCACCAAAAACATTAAATTTCAAAAGAAATTGACCAACTCAGCCTGAACCCTTGCACGACTAACCAAAATCAAGAAATTATAAAATAAATTAATTTAAAAAAAGGGCGGGGTGTGACAATTCTCCCCATCACAAACACTTTCTGCCCCCAGAAAGTCACCAAGCCAACAGTTAGCATAACTCGAGTCTGTGCCCAGGCAAAACCAGAAAAAAAGGAGAGGATCAGGGTGACCATTACCAACACAAGTCACACCCGACCAACTCGAGTACAATAATTGTATGAGGTTTAGGGGAGAAAACGGGAGGGTTCTCCCCACCAGAGAAATTTATTAACATGAAGATCTGGAAACTCGCCAGATGGGGAACCTCCATGAGTAACTGGATTCGCTGGATTGTCAAGAACCTGCGCTCCGGAGACCAAATTAGCTAAGAACACCTCATGAACCAAATTTTCAAAAGTGATGCTCCCAAAAAAGGAGGACTCCCTCCTTGATCTCTGGATGAAGACCCCTGACAAAGGGAGAAGTGTTCATCCAGT
Organism: Viscum album; assembly: GCA_963277665.1. Classification (NCBI taxonomy): domain Eukaryota; kingdom Viridiplantae; phylum Streptophyta; class Magnoliopsida; order Santalales; family Viscaceae; genus Viscum; species Viscum album. Next base: position 1,038,761,675 of record OY728125.1, read on the forward strand.
CTTGCGACACTAGACCCGGAAAAAGAGACACAGGATCCTTGAAATGGTCAACATACACTTTCACCATCTGTTGGCCAGGTTGAACATGCATGAGCTTTTCCATTTTCTTCATCTTCACCTCCATAAGTATAAACCATTGAATGAAGACGACTTTGAAGACATACCACATAATCCCAACTTGTAGTAATGGAAGGGCGAACAACTCTCACTTTTCCAAAGCTGAACCCCCAAACAACTCAAAAAAACACGCACTCAAACAGCATCGGGAGTTCCCAATACCCTGAAGACACTCTCTAACCCCACAAACGACACAAAGTCCTCTAACAGACCTCAAACACCTCAATAAATAGGAAAAATTTGATAGAAATCATAATTGGACATGGCACATTAACAACTTTTTGTGACTTTACTGGGCGACATATTTTGAACATAAAAAAAACCTAGAGAGAGAAATAAACAACCAAAAAAATCATAACCAGAAGGAAAATCCTGTGAAAAAAATTGGATCGCACACCAAACACCACAAACACGATTCAGAAATCCACTTTTCAAAAATAGCATCTTCATTTCAATTTCAAAACCGCCTTATTCAAAGACTACTTTCCAAACATAAAACTCACTTTTCACAAAACAGACCCACATTCTCAAACAAAAACTAATTTTCAGAACCATTTTTTTCTTTCAAATTCTCAATTTTCATCAAAAATTTCAAAACTGCTTTATCCCAAGGACATTTTTCAAAAGCAAAATCCACTTTTTTTTTCACTAGTCTAAAATTCATTTATTATAGGAAAACCAATTTCCAATACATTTATTTTTCAAAAACTCACCCATGGCATCCTATGAATCATCACATGTGTGTCCATCCATTTCCACCCACATCATCCATGAACGAGTACCCCACACACTTTCCGTACATATCCAAACACATGTGATTCGCCATAAAGAATACTAGGGTCACACCAAGCCACTCCTTTACAGGTTCCAATTAATTCACCAACCATTAAACAAAAAATCCTTCAATTTGAAAACCGACTTTACCAATTTAAAACCATTTTAGAGAAACATATTTTATTTCAAAATACACTTTCACTTTCCAAAGAACACCTACACTAACCAGAAGCAACAGAACACAACTTATAATGAATCATTGAAATAAGGAACTAGCAGTCGTGATGAACCTGATGACATAGTAGTGAGTCACGCCCCAAGTAAGCGTCAACAAATAGGAGGAACTTAAATCATGCACTCAGACTCCTTATGGGTCACTACTCCATGTGAGGTCATGATGTGACACTGGCTTGCCCCCATTGTCATTCCTCAATCCAAAACAAAAGCATAAGACTCAAATCCCGGACTACCCCTAGAAACTCGAGAATCAGTGCGAGCAAGAGTTTGTGATGCTATTCCCTCACTTACCTCTTGAGTCCCGATAGTCCTAATATCCATCTACCAAACATCCCAATTAACAATAAACACCTCTGATACCATTTTGTCATGAACCGGCCCGGGTCGAACCTGAACCAGTCACCCGAGCAGGCTCGCGGCAAGTCTCTAAGGGCGTTCCCGATCCCCCCGGGATGGCAACTAGTGCCGGGCATCAAAAGTTTATCATTGGGAATGATTTTAGCCCAAAAAAATAAGGATTGAGGAATGAAAACTAACTAAACAGAACAAATAAACGCTAAAAACAGAAAATAAATAAAAACCACATGACCAAACATACCTCCATGTGACCTCACAGACCACCACCCAACCAAAGACCAACCTCGTTCCAACACCGAGCGACTCAAACCAGAAAAACCTGAACAAGGTGAACCTGCAACTGAAATGGTAAAATATAGGCGTGAGTACAAAAATACTCAGTAGGTAAGCCCAACAAAAAATTCCAAATCACGTCCAGTGAGTAAAGAATTTAAAAATTCTAGGTTTGAACTACAATGTATAAAAGTAAGCTCCCATAATATTTCACTTGAAAAACCAAAACACGATACATTGCCCTTATTCTTTTTCAAAAGTTGGATTCCTTTCATTAGTTCCAAACTCATTCTAAAATGGAAAGAAGTGTTACATCTTCAAATTTTACACAAAGAGAATAAAGCATTTTCATTTGAAAACCATTTTTACAAAGTAGAATAGTATAAGCTATAAAGGAAAACTGAGAGTAAACAAGCAAGGAAAAACAAGTAACCATGGGTGATCCTAAACATCGCTAGAAAACCCCTGGACGTACTCGGGTTTAGACTACCTACCGACACAGTACTCCATAGTCAATAACCTACTGGCCTCCCTAACAGCCAACTAGTGGCATGCCCCACAAGGCCTACCTACCAAGGGGGGACCAACCCGTCTAATCGGGGTTAGCCAGCAACCTTCACTTGATTCTCTAAAAGACGCTCAGGAACCCACGGTGGTTTTAATAATACTGTGTAAGTGGGAGGACCTCACAAGTATGACTTATATCATCGAACTTGCCAACCCCTTACATGAACATCGCTACACGACAACCCTCAAAGGGAAGTCCCCTTATAGAGATTCCCCATAAGTATGTATATAATATATATATATATATATAATCATTTCACATTCCATAAATTGCCAACCGGGATGCTATATCATTCAGCATTTAAACCATTAGATACCAAGGAATTTCCAAAAGACATAACACACGCCATCACATTGAAAACCAGAAACTCACTTAGAAACCCATTTAAGGAAAACCAAATCACCACAGACAAATTCCAAAAACCAGTTCAAAGGCCAAACGTGCATTTCCTCTATCCAAATTTTCAAGAGATCACCATTTTCCATACACGATACACCCGCCATTTTACACACACCAAAACCATTTCAAAACACAGTACAACAAGATTTTCACATTTTATAAGTTACCCATTTAGCAATATCACCAGAAAAACACACCGTTAAAACCAGGAAAGATAATTTCGGTGGAATGCGAGAAATAAACATATTTCAATTTCAAAAAGTCACCACTCTATCCATAACTATCTAGTACTACTTTAAATTTACCAAAAACAATGAAATATCAAGGAATAAATAAATTTATAAACTTAATGGTGAGTGAAGTAGAAGACCTACCTCGAAGTCACAAAGCTCAAAAAGCGATGATGCGACACGATTCACACTGGCGCACATGCACCTACACAAGCTGGTGACTACAGTGTCATGGATTTCTTTTCCAGGACACTACAACAAGGGAAAAGCATAAAAAAACACAGGAATGTTATTTTAAAAATAAAACAAATCAGCAGTGCAAATTTCACCTCGACACAACAACAAGTGGACCAGAACAACCCCAAACAACTCGCCTTTAGTGGCGAACACTGAAACAATTGTGGTGAGAACCAACACCGCAAAAAACTCTATTAGGGAAACACAAACACAATTTACATACTAAAATAAAAGTGTACATGACAATAAACATCTCAGATTCAACGGAAATGGCGAGCAAGTCCAAACGCACCCCGCGAATAACGGCTCGCTATCTGATGTGATCTGAACCACCTCGCCTTCGGCAGCGGTATCTTGGAAACCCATAATCGAGGCCCCAAGTAAGTCTCCATACACTCGGAGAGGGGTTCACGCTAGAGCAGTGGGTCGTCGGAGGTCAGAATGGAGGCGTGCTGGCCGGACCTCCGCCGGGGGTCGCCTAAAGGGCCGGAGGGCTGCTAGCTGGAGGTGGGGATCGTCAAAGCTCAATCGGAGGTCGTCTAAGGGGCGGAGGGATTCTAGCCGGAGGCGAGGCTCGTCAAAGCTTGGCCTAAGGATGGGAGGGGGAGCGGCTCGACGCGGGTCATAGGCGGGCGACGACGGGAGGCTGACAGGGAGGGCGCGGGGCGGCGACAAGAGGCCGACATGGAGGGCGCGAGGCAGAAAAGGAGGCTAGCAGGGAGGGAAGTGGTGCCGGGCGGCGTCATACGATGGAGGGAACGATCCAGGAGGGGATGTGGCAGCCGGGAGGGGAGGTGGCGGCCGGTGGCCGCAGCCGGCGGGCGAGGAGGTTGGAGTGGCGCTGCGCTGCGGGTGTGCAGCGCCCCACATGGGAAAGAGTTGGGGGGGGGGGTGCATCGCCCCCTAGGGTTTCAATATATATATATATATATATATATTTTAATTAAAAAAAACTAATAATAATAATAATAATCATAATAAACCTTTATAATTAACAACATTAATTTTATAACAAAGTTAATAATAATAATAATAATAATAACAACAACAATAATAAAATTAATAAAAATAGTAAAACATTTAAATCACCAGACAACTGGACGGGAAAACCTTGGACCGACCGTGCGGCTACCGCTGACTGTGCAGTGCCCGCACACCCGTCTGAAGTCCACCAAAAACATTAAACGTCCAAAGAAATTGACCAACTCAGCCTGATCCCTTGTGGGGCTAACCAAAACCAAGAAATTATAAAATAAAATAATTTAAAAAAAGGGCGGGGTGTGACAATTCTCCCCACCACAAACACTTTATGCCCCTAGAAAGTCACAAAGCCAACAATTATCATAACTCGAGTCCGTGCCCAGGCAAAAACAGAAGAAAAGGAGAGGCTCGGGGTGACCATTACCAACAAAAGTCACACCTGACCAACTCGAGTGCAATCATTGTCCGAGGTTTAGGGGAGAACATGAGAGCGTTCTCCCCACCACATAAATTTATTAACACAAAGATCTTGAAACTCGAATGCACCACCCCCAGGGGGGGGGGGGGAGAGGGAACTCCCCAAACTGAACTCATCCCAACTTCTCAATGCTAACGGAGCAACTCCACCACTAGAATTAAAACTATTCTGGGAAAAACTGGCATACTGAGACACCAGAAAGGAGGAATTCCCTTAAAAACTCAAACACAATAATTGAAATGCCACGGAGAGGCATCTGGCCTAATAAAGGGCCCATAAACGACACCCATTAATTTTACAGATCCAAACATCCCCCTAACATACACAGCTGAGACCATACTCTAGATAAAAATAGGTTCGTTTAGTCATGAACCCGACACCTTTCAAAGAGTCTAAATGATTTAGAAACTACACCAAGAGCAAATGAGGCCACCTAGATTGCAGTAGAACGAGCTCATTATGCAACCACAACAAGGATGAGCTTACAACAACGATAAGAATTGAACAAGAATACTTTGTACATTTTCCTTCAGAAGGCTGAAAACATGGACCGAACCAAGGTTCCACACACTCTCCGAAATTCCTGACTATGTGCGAGCTTCACCCCAAGACCTGTGGATGAGGTTTTGATGGCTCAAGCATCCCCTGCCTCACAATTAGGCACTAGAAACTCTCGATTATAGCGTATTCTTCAAGAAACGCTTCCTGAAAAACTTCTCTAGATGACCCAGGCATCCACCACGATGACATGACTTCGGAGGGATGCAACATGATGGCTTCACGTGCCCGAACCGGCCATGCTGGTGGCACACCACTGAACGGTCCAATGAACTAGAAGTTAGATACACTTCAGATGACTCTTTAGAAACAGGTCCCTCTAGCACACCCCGCTCGCCAGATGGGGAACCTCTATGAGTAACTGGATTCATTGGATTGTCAAGAACCTTTGCTCCGGAGACCAAATCATCTAAGAACACCTCATGCACCAACTTTTCAAAAGTGATGTTCCCAAAAAAGGAGGACTCTCTCCTTGATCTCTGGACGAAGACCCCTGACGAAGGGAGAAGTCTTCATCCAGTCTTGCGACACTAGCCTCGGAAAAAGAGACACAAGATCCTTGAAATGGTCAACATAAACTTTCACCATCTGTTGGCCATGTTGAACACACATGATCATTTCCATTTTCTTCATCTTCACCTCCATAAGTATAAACCATTGAATAAAGACGACTTTGAAGACATACCACATCATCCCAACTTGCAGTAATGGAATTGAGAACAACTCTCACTTTTCGAAAGCTGAACCCTCGAACAATTCAAAACAACACGTACTCAAACAGCGTCGGGAGTTACCAATACCCTGAAGACACTCTCTAACCCCACAAACCACACAAATTCCTCTAACGGACCTCAAACACCTCAATAAACAGGAAATTTTTTATAGAAACCATAATTGTACATGACTCATTAACAACTTTTGGTGACTTTACTGGGCGGCACATTTTGAACATAAAGAAAAACATAGAGTGAGAAATAAACAACCAAAAAAATCATAACCAAAAGGAAAATACTGTGAAAAAAAACTGGATCGCACACCAAACACCACAAACACGATTCAGAAATCCCCTTTTCAAAAATAGCATCTTCATTTCAATTTCAAAACCGCCTTATTCAAAGACTACTTTCCAGACACAAAACTCACTTTTCACAAAACAAACCCACATTTTCAAACAAAAGCCAATTTCCAGAACCATTTGTTTTCTTTCAAATTCACAATTTTCATCAAAAATTTCAAAACTGCTTTCTCGCAAGGCCATTTTCGAAAAAGAAAATCCATTTTTTTTCACTCGTCTAAAATTCATTTATTATAGGAATACCAATTTCCAATACATTTATTTTTCAAAAACTCACCCATGGCATCCTATGAATCATCACATGTGTGTCCATCCATTTCCACCCACATCATCCATGAACGAGTACCCCACACACTTTCCGTACATATCCACACACATGTGATTCCCCATAAAGAATACTAGGGTCACACCAAGACACTCCTTTACAGGTTCCAAATAATCACCAACCTTTGAACAAAAAATCCTTCAATTTGAAAACCTACTTTACCAATTTAAAACCATTTTAGAGAAAAATATTTTATTTCAAAATCACTTTAACTTTCAAAAGCACACTTACACTAACCAGAAAAAAAACACAACTTATAAAGAATCCTTGAAATACGGAACTAGCATTCATGCTCAACCTGATGACATGGTAGTGAGTCACGCCCTAAGTAAGATTAAACAAGTAGGAGGAACTTAAATCATGCACTCGGACTCCACATGGGTCACTACTCCATGGGAGGTCATGATGTGACATTGGATCACCCCCATTGTCATTCCTCAATCCAAAACAAAAGCAGAAGACTCAAATCTTGGACTACCCCTAGAAAATTGAGAATCAATGTGAGCAAGAGTTCGCGATGCTCTTCCCTCACTTACCTCTTGAGTCCCGATAGTCCTAATATCTATCTACCAAACATCCCAATTAACAAGAACCACATTTGATACCATTTTGTCATGAACCAGCCCGGGTTGAACCTGAAACGGTCACCCGAGCCGGCTCGTGGCAAGTCTATAGGGGCGTTCCTTATCCCCCCGGGATGGCAACTAGTGCCAGGCATCAAAATTTTATCATTGGGAACGATTTTAGCCCAAAAAAAGCAGGATCGAGGAAAGAAAACTAACTAAACAGAACAAATAAACGCTAACAACAGAAAAGAAATAAAAACCACATGACCAAACATACCTCCATGTGACCTCACAGACCACCACCCAACCAAAGACCAACCTCGTTCCAACACCGAGCGACTCAAACCAGAAAAACCTGAACAAGGTGAACCTGCAACTGAAATGGTAAAATATAGGCGTGAGTACAAAAATACTCAGTAGGTAAGCCCAACAACAAATTCCAAAGCACTTCCAGTGAGTAAAGAGTTTACAAATTCTAGGTTTGAACTAAAATGTATAAAATTAAGCTCCCATAATATTTCACTTGAAAAACCAAAACATGATACATTGACCTTATTATTTTTCAAAAGTTGAATTCCTTTCATTAGTTTCAAACTCATTCTAAAAGGGAAATAAGTGTTACATCTTCAAATTTTACACAAATAGAATAAAGCATTTTCATTTGAAAACCATTTTTACAAAGTAGAATAGTATAATCTATAAAGGAAAACTGAGAGTAAACAAGAAGGGAAAAACAAGTAACCATGGGTGATCCTAAACATCCCTAGAAAACCCCTGGACATACTCGTGTTTAGACTACCTACCGACACGGTACTCCATAGTCAATAACCTACTGGACGCCCTAACAGCCAACCAGTGGCACGCCCCACAACGCCTACCTACCAAGGGGGGACCAACCCGTCTAATCGGGGTTAGCTAGCAACCGTCACTCGATTCTCTAAAAGACGCCCAGGAACCCACGGTGGTTTTAATAATGCTGTGTAAGTGGGAGGCCCTCGCACGCATGACTCATCTCACCGCATTTGCTAACCCCTTACATGAACATCGCCACACGACAACCCTCAAAGGGAAGTCCCTCTATAGAGATGCCCCATAAGTATGTATATATATATATATATAATCACTTCACATTCCATAAAGTGCCAACCGGGCTGCTATATCATTCATCATTTAAACCATTAGATACCAAGGCATTTCCAAAACACATTACACACGCCATCACGTTGAAAACCAGAAACTCCCTTAGAAACCCATTTAAGGAAAACAAAACCACCACAGAAAAAATCCAAAATCCAGTTCAAAGGCCAAACGTGCATTTCTTTTATCCAAATTTTCAAGAGATCACCATTTTCCATACACGATACACCCTCCATTTTATACACACCAAAACCATTTCAAAACACAGTACAACAAGATTTGTACATTTTATAAGGTACCCATTTAGCAATATCACCAGAAAAACACACCGTTAATATCAGGAAAGATACTTTCGGTGCAATGCAAGAAATAAACAGATTTCAATTTAAAAAAGTCCCTGCGCTATCCATAACTATCTAGTACTACTTTAAATTTACCAAAAACAATAAAATATCCAGGAATAAATAAATTTCTAAACTTAAAGGCGAGGGAAGTAGAAGACCTACCTTGAAGTCACAAAGCTCGAAACGTGATGATGCGACACGATTCACACTGCCACACAAGCACCTACACAAGCTGGTGACTGCAGTGTCATGGCTTTCTTTGCCAGCACGCTGCAACAAGGGAAAAGCATAAAAAAACACAGGAATTCTATTTTAAAAATAAGACAAAGCAGCAGCGTAAATTTCACCTCGACACAGAAACAAGTGGACCAGAACAACCCCAAACAACTAGCCTTCAGCGGCGAACACTGAAACAATTATGGTGAGAACCAACACCTCACAAAACTCTATCAGGGAAACACAAACACAATTTAAATACTAAAATAAAAGTTCACATGATAATAAACCACTCAGATTCAACGGGATGGCGAGCAAGACCAAATGCACCCTACGAATAACGGCTCGCTATCTGACGTGATCTAAACCACCTCGCATTAGGCAGAGGTAGATGGGAAACGCATAATAGAGACCCAAGGAAGACTCCATACACTTGGAGAAGGGTTCACGCCAGAGCAGTGGGTCGCTGGAGGTCAGACCGGAGGCCTGCTGGCCGGAGGCAGGGCTCGCCGGAGCTCCGCCAGGGGTCGACTAAAGGGCCGGAGGGCTACTGGCTGGAGGCGAGGATCGCCTAAGCTCAGCAGGAGGTCATATAAGGGGTCAGAGGGCTTCTGGATGGAGGTGAGGCTCGTCGGAGCTCGGCCGGAGGATGGGAGGGGGAGTGGTTTGGCGCGGGTCGCAGGCGGGCGACGACGGGAGGCAGACAGGGAGGGCGCGTGGCGGCGACGGGAGGCCGGTAGGGAGGGCACGAGGCTGAGATGGAGGCCAGCAGGGAGGGAAGTGGCGCGGGGCGGCGTCACATGACGGAGGTAACAGGCCGGGAGGGGAGGCGGCAGCAGGGAGGGGAGGTGGCGGCCGGTAGCCGCAACCGGGGGGAGAGGAGGTGGGACCGGCGCTGCGCTGCGGGTGCACAGTACGCCACACGGGAAAGAGTTGGGGGGGGGGGGTGGGGTGCAGCGCCCCCCTAGGGTTTTAATATATATATATATATATATTCTTTTTAATTAAAACAAACTAATAATAATAATAATAATCATAATAAACCTTTATAATTAACAACATTAATATTATAACAAAGTTAATAATAATAATAATAATAACAAAAATAATAAAAATAATAAAAATAGTAAAACTTTTAAATCACCAAACAACTACAAGGGAAAACCTTGGACCGACCGCGCAACTACCCCTGACCGTGCGGTGCCCGCGCACCCGTCTGAAGTCCACCAAAAACATTAAACGTCAAAAGAAATTGACCAACTCAGCCCGAACCATTGTGGGACTAACCAAAACCAAGAAATTATAAAATAAAATAATTTAAAAAAGGGCGGGGTGTGAAAATTCTCCCCACCAAAAACACTTTCTGCCCCAAGAAAGTCACCAAGCCAAAGTTAGCATAACTCGAGTCCGTGCCCAGGAAAAACCAGAAGAAAAGGAGAGGCTCGGGGTGACCATTACCAACACAAGTCACACCCGACCAACTCGAGTACAATCATTGTCCGAGGTTTAGGGGAGAACACAGGAGGGTTCTCCCCACCACATAAATTTATTAACATGAAGATCTTGAAACTCGAATTCACCACCACCCGGGGGGGGGGGGCAACGCAGGAGCTCCCCAAACTGAATCATCCCAACTTCTTAATGATAACGGAGCTAATCCACCAATAGAATTAAAACTATTCTGGGAAACACTGGCATACTGAGACACCATAAAGGAGGAATTCCCTACAAAACTCAAACATAATAATCGAAAAGCCACAGAGAGCCATCTAGCCTAATAAAGGCCCCAGAAACGACACCCATTAATTTTGTAGAGCCAAACACCCCCCTAACATACGCAGTTGAGACCATCCTCTAGATCAAAATAGGTTAGTTTAGTCATGGACTCGACACCTTTCAAAGAATCTAAACGATTTAAAAACTACGCCAAGAGCAAATGAGGCCACCTGGATTGCAGTAGAACGAGATAATCATGAAACCACAATAAGGATGAGCTTACAACAACGATAAGAAATGAACAAGAAAACTTTAGACATTTCCCTTCAGAAGGCTAAAAACATGGACCAGACCAAGGTTCTACACTCTCTCCGAAATTCCTGACTGTTCACGAGCATCACCCCAATACCTGTGGTTGAGGTTCTGATGGCTCAAGCATCCCCTGCCTCATAGTTAGGCACTGGAAACTCTCGGTCACAGCGTCTTTTTCAAGAAACTCTTTCTGAAAAACATCTCTAGATGAATCAGGCATCTGCCACGATGACATGAATTCAGAGAGATGCGACATGACAGCTTCACATGCCCGAACCGGCCACGCTGGTGGCACACCACTGAACGGTCTAATGAACTAGAAGTCAGAACCACTTCAGACGACTCTTTAGAAACAGGTCCCTCTGGCACACCCCGCTCGCCAGATGGGGAACCTCCATGAGTAACTGGATTCGTTGGATTGTCAAGAACCTGCACTCTGGATACCAAATCAGCTAAGAACACCTCATGCACCAGCTTTTCAAAAGTGATGCTCCCAAAAATGGAGGACTCGCTCCTTGATCTCTAGATGAAGACCCCTGACGAAGGGAGAAGTCTTCATCCATTCTTGTGACACTAGCCCCGGAAAAAGAGACACAAGATCCTTGAAATGGTCAACATACACTTTCACTGTCTCTTGGACATGTTGAACACGCATGAGCTCTTCCATTTTCTTCATCTTCACCACCATAAGTATAAACCATTGAATGAAGATGACTTTTAAGACATACCACATCATCCCGACTTGCAGTAATGGAAGGGAGAACAACTCTCACTTTTCCAAAGCTGAAACCTCGAACAACTCAAAACAACACGCACTCAAACAGCGTTGGGAGTTCCCAATTCCCTGAAGACACTCTCTAACCCCACAAACCACACAAATGCATCTAACGGACCTCAAACACCTCGATAAATAGGAAAAATTTGATAGAAACCATAATTGGACACGACTCATTAACAACTTTTGGAGACTTTACTGGGCGGCACATTTTGAACATAAAAAAAAACATAGAGCGAGAAATAAACAACCAAACAAATCATAACCAAAAGGAAAATCCCATGAAAAAAAATCTAGATCGCACGCCAAACACCACAAAAATGATTCAGAAATACACTTTTCATAAATGGAATCTTCATTTCAATTTCAAAACCACCTTATTCAAAGACAACTTTGTAGACACAAAACTCACTTTTCACAAAACAAACCCACATTATAAAAAAAACCAATTTCCAGAACCATTTTTTTTCTTTCAAATTCACAATTTTCATCAAAAATTTCAAAACTGCTTTATCCCAAGGACATTTTCCAAAAGCAAAATCCACTTTTTTTTTTCACTAGTCTGAAATTCATTTATTAGAGGAAAAACAATTTCCAATACATTTATTTTTCAAAAACTCACCCATGGCATCCTATGAATCATCACATGTGTGTCCATCCATTTCCACCCACATCATCCATGAACGAGTACCCCACACACTTTCCATACATATCCACACACATGTGATTCCCCATAAAGAATACTAGGGTCACACCAAGCCACTCCTTTACAGGTTCCAAATAATCACCAAACTTTAAACAAAAAATCCTTCAATTTGAAAACCGACTTTACCAATTTAAAACCATTTTAGAGAAAAAGATTTTATTTCAAAATCCACTTTCACATTCAATAGCATGCTTACACTAACTAGAAGCAACAAAACACAACTTATAACGAATCATTGAAATAAGGAACTAGTAGTCATGCTCAACCTGATGACATGGTAGTGAGTCACTATAGCATCCCGTCTTTTTATAACATAAACTTTCATTACATTACACAAAATTGAGGATATTTAAGGCTTAGTGTCTTGGAAACAAGGAACATAATACATGAAAACAACATAAAACATTATTCTTAAACACTTGAAAGGCTTATCCTTAAGTTCATCCTAGGTTCATTACTGCATCTCATAACCTGGGGACATACATCAAAAGAAAGGGTGAGCAGAAGGCCCAGTAAGGGAAACAAGAGAAACATTTTACATGTGAACTTGAGATACTTCAATAAGGACATGAAAATAACTTTAAGGCATGAGAAAGAAATCATGAGATACATCATAATAAAAATAACATTTTTCATAACTTGAAGATGTGGTTGCAACATTCAATATTGACAATCATTTCGTTTCACCAAGATCCATCCCCAAGGTGTCATTAAAAATTACCAAGGTTATTCATCAAGGTATCAGTCTAAAAAGTCATCTCTAGAGATTAAGTATTTACCCAAGGCATTGGAGAGCTATCTGGGCGCACCCTTGAAATTTCTTTATTATCATGTGAGCCACATATATCATCATCAATCATTTCATAAACAACCCATATAGCATAAAAAAATGGGCTTCATTTCATAATCATAACATTTTAAAAACTACTTTAAAGACATGATCTTTATGTCACTTTAAACCCACGGAAAGGGGAAGCAGGTTTCATGTATGTAAATCCCAGAATTTAAAATAGAACATTTTGATATATATGTGAATACCTTTGCAGAATTAAGAGCTTTGAGTATTCACTTTATAACATAAAATAATTTTGAGAAAAGAGAGAGGCATTTTGAGACGAAAATTCTGTAGCATAACGGCTATGTTACAAGGTTTTAGAAAACATTGAAAAGAGAGGGAACATGGGTCACCCACTCATAAATGATCCATAAAACAGTAGGGAACAAAATATAAGGGATTTAAGAACATGGTAATGAATTTTTAAAGACATACCATATGAAATGAAAAACATGGAAGTGAGACAAAAATAAGATTTCTTTTATGAAAATTCGGCAGCCTAACAGCGTCACTTAAACTTTAATAAAAAAAGATTAGACAAGATCAAATAGGGTCTCTCATAATATGATCATAAGAGATCATTATGATAGATATAGAGATCACACCCCAACATAATAAAAAGGAATTTGAAAGACTTGACATGAAAATAGCACTTAAAAAAAAGAGAAGGGTGAAAGAATCCCTTAAAAATTCGGCAGCCTAACGACGTCACTTAAACTTTCATAAAACGAAATGATGAGAGTAAGAGGGGATCTCTCATCATAAAAACATGAAAATGGAATTAAGAGGAATATAAAAGAACATCCTCTCACATAAGAACATGGAGCATAAAAGGAATGACATAAAAGAGATTACATGAAAAGAAAGAGAGAGGTTAGATCCCTTACCTTAAAACGTAACTCTTTAAAACACAAAGGTTTGGACCTTGAGGGCTTGGGGGCACCTTGACAGGACTACTTGGGTGGTAAAGAGACCATAACTTCGTTGGGGGAGAGTTGGGAGTGAAAAATAAAGGAGGAAAGGGTGGGTATTTATAGGGAAAGTGAGGGGACAAGGCATTAATGGCCAAGGGACACCTGACAAGTGCTTTTCTCAAAACCATGTGCTCTCCCTTGGAATTTACCATGGAGTTAGGCCACATGGGCCCCCCAAAACAATAATTCATCACCCTTGGTCAGAAAACCCTTAAAATATCTCATGACATCATCATGACACAGTTATGATGTCATTAAACATACCGAAACCCTAAAACTGTATTTTTACTATTCACTGAAAATTCAACTTTCTCAGAAAAAACCCAAAATTTCACCTTAACCAAATATCGATGCTCTAAGTACATTTATGAACACCATTTTATAAAAATAATTTTCTAAATATTTTTAATTTAATTTTTAAATAAAAGCACTATTCATCGTGAATTCATTTTTTTCAGAAAAATCCCCAAAAATTACCATAACATAATATCGATGCTCTGAGTTCAAAAATAAAGTCCATTTTATAAAAATAATTTTCTAATTATTTTTAATTAAATTTTTAATTAAAAAACACTATTCACCCGAAAAAACTAATACTTGACTAATAATTTATGAAACCGTTATTTACCCATTTTATTGAATCTCATTACTTTGTCAAGGTGTCTAAATTATATTAAAACTTTCTTTAAGTGAAATTACTAATCCATTTGGTCACATTACTAATCCTAAGCATAAAATCACTATTCATAATTTACTATTCATCAAAAATTAAGTTGATCTTATTAGACTCCAAATTCCCTACTGAACACTTTTGTAGAAGACCATTTTTTGAAAATCATTACACATCATTAATTATTTAGGTTTTTCATAAATATTTTAAAATATCTTTTTTTTTCAAAATTCATCAATAAAATACATTCTAAAATTATCCGGACATTTGAAATTTCACAAACATCACTAAAGGAAGAAATCTCAATTCATTCATCCCAAAGGATTACACAAAGAAGATAGGGTCTCGTCACATAGCCCCTTATAACACCGGCATATGACCTAAGTGTAAGGTGTGCTATGGTGGGAGAATCTGAAAGAGGCTCAGATAACATTGCCCTAGTAGTAATCTCTACTAACTTGAACTTCTCCCGTAGGCGTTTCCGTTCAATATTGACACGCTGGAGTTCGGCTTGGGCTTGATCCAAAGCGAAGCCCACAAATGCTACCTCCTTCCCTAGCTCTGATAAGTGGGCTTCATAAGTTTCGAGTCTACGGGATGAAGCCATCAACTCCTCTTTCTGCATTAACCATTAACATCTCTATTAAATCGTTAAGAGTAAGTTAATATACTATTTAAAAAGTTTGGGTCGTTACAGTCACGCCCCAAGTAAGAGTCAACAAGTAGGAGGAACTTAAATCATGCACTCGGACTCCACATGGGTCACTACTCCATGTGAGGTCATGATGTGACACTGGCTCGCCCCCATTGTCATTCCTCAATCCAAAACAAAAGCAGAAGACTCAAATCCTGGACTACCCCTGGAAACTCGAGAATCAATGCGAGCAAGAGTTCGCGATGCTCTTCCCTCACTTACCTCTTGAGTCCCGACAGTCCTAATCTGCATCTACCAAACATCCCAATTAACAAGAACCTCCTCTGATACCATTTTGTCACAAACCAGCCCGGGTCGACTGAACCGGTCACCCGAGCCGGCTCGTGGCAAGACCCTAGGGGGGTTCCCGATCCCCCCGGGATGGCAACTAGTGTCGGGCATTAAAATTTTATCGTTGGGAACGATTTTAGCCCAAAAAAAGCAGGATCGAGGAAAGAAAACTAACTAAATAGAACAAATAAATGCCAACAACAGAAAAGAAATAAAGACCACATGACCAAACATACCTCCATGTGACCTCATATACCACCACCTAACCAAAGACCAACCTCATTCCAACACCGAGCGACTCAAACCAGAAAAACCTCAACAAGGTGAAATTGCAACTGAAATGGTAAAATATAGGCGTGAGTACAAAAATACTCAGTAGGTAAGCCCAACAACAAATTCCAAAGCACTTACAGCGAGTAAAGAATTTACAATTTCTTGGTTTGAACTACAATGTATAAAAGTAAGCTCCCATAATATTTCACTTGGAAAACTAAAACACGATACATTTCCCTTATTTGTTTTTTCAAAAGTTGGATTCCTTTAATTAGTTCCAAACACATTCTAAAAGGGAAAGAAGTGTTACATTTTCAAATTTTACACAAAGAGAATAAATAATTTTCATTTGAAAACCATTTTTACAAAGTAGAATAGTATAAGCTATAAAGGAAAACTGACTGTAAACAAGCAAGGGAAAAAAAGTAACCGTGGGTGATCCTAAACATCCCTAGAAAACCCCTGGACGTACTCAGGTTTAGACTATCTACCGGCACAGTACTTCATAGTAAATAACCTACTGGCTTCCCTAACATCCAACCAGTGGAATGACCCACAAGGCCTACCTACCAAGGGGGGACCAACCCATCTAATCGGGGTTAGCCAACAACCTTCACTCGATTCTCTAAAAGATGCCCAGGAACCCACGGTAGTTTTAATAATACTATGTAAGTGCGAGGCCCTCGCACGCATGACTCATCTCACCGCACTTTCCAACCCCTTACACGAACATCGCTACACGACAACCCTAAAAGGGAAGTCCCCCTGTAGAGATGCCCCATAAGTATATATATATATATATATATATATATATATATATATATATATAATCACTTCACATTCCATAAAGTTCCAACCGGGCCGCTATATTATTCAACATTTAAACCATTATATACCAAGGGATTTCCAAAAGACATAACACATGCCATCACGTTGAAAACCAAAAACTCACTTAGAAACCCATTTAAGGAAAACCAAACCACCACAGAAAAATCCCAAAATCCAGTTCAAAGGCCAAACAAGCATTTCCTCTATCCAAATTTTCAAGAGATCACTATTTTACATACACGATACACCTACCATTTTACACACACCAAAACCATTTCAAAACACAGTACATCAAGATTTACACATTTTATAAGGTTCCCATTAAGCAATATCACCAGAAAAACACACCGTTAAAACCAGGAAAGATACTTTCGGTGCAATGTGAGAAATAAACATATTTCAATTTCAAAAAGTCACCACTCTATCCATAACTATCTAGTACTAATTTAAATTTACCAAAAACAATGAAATATCAAGGAATAAATAAATTTCTAAACTTAAAGGCGAGTGAAGTAGAAGACCTACCTCAAAGTCACAAAGCTCGAAACGTGATGATGTGACACAATTCACACTGGCGCACAAGCACCTACACAAGCTGGTGACTGCAGTGTGATGGCTTTCTTTGTCATCATGCTAAAACAAGGTAAAATCATAAAAAAACACAACAATGCTATTTTAAAAATAGGACAAAGCAGCAGTGTAAATTTCACCTCGACACAGCAGTAAGTGGACCAGAACAACCCCAAACAACTCGCCTTCAGCGGAGAACACTGAAACAATTGTGGTGAAATCCAACACCGCACAAAACACTATCAAGAAAACACAAACAGAATTTAAATACAAAAATAAAAGTGCACCTGATAATAAAACTCTTAGATTCAATGACGATGGCGAGCAAGACGAAACACACCCCGCGAATAATGGCTCGCTATCTGATGTGATCCGAACCACCTCTCCTTCGACAGCGGTAGCTGGGAAACACATAATTGAGACCCAAGGAAGACTCCATACACTTGGAGAGGGGTTCGCGCCAGAGCAGTGGGTCACCAGAGGTCATACCGGAGGCAAGGCTCGCTGGAGCTCCGCCGGGGGTTGCCTAAAGGGCCGGAGGGCTGCTGGCTGGAGGCAGGGCTCACCAAAGCTCGGCCGTAGATTGTATAAGGGGCCGGAGGGCTTCTGGATGAAGGCGAGGCTCGTCGGAGCTCAGACGGAGGATGGGAGGGGGAGTGGCTTGGCGCGGGTCGCAGGCGGGCGACGATGGGAGGCCGATAGGGAGGGCGCGGGGCTGCAATGGGAGGCCGGTAGGGAGTGCACGGGGCCGATGCGGAGGCTGGTAAGGAGGGCAGCAGTGCGGGGTGGCGTCACACGATGGAGGGAACGTGCCGGGAGGGGAGGCGGCAGCCGGGAGGGGAGGCGGCGACTGGTGGCCGCAACCGGCTGGCGAGGAGGTGGGACCGGCACTGCGCTGTGGGTGCGCAGCGCGCCACACGGGAAAGAGGGGGGGGGGGGGTGGCAGTGCCCCCCCTATGGTTTCAATATATATATATATATATTTGTTTTTAATTAAAAAAAATTAATAATAATAATAATAATCATAATAAACCTTTATAATTAACAACATTAATATTATAACAAATTTAATAATAATAATAATAATAACAATAATAATAAAAATAATAAAAATAGTAAAAATTTTAAATCACCAGACAACTGCACGGGAAAACCTTGGACTGACCATGTGGCTACCGCTGATCGTGCGGTGCCCGCGCACCGGTTCGAAGTCCACCAAAAAAATTAAACGTCAAATGAAATTGACCAACACTTAGCCCGAACCCTTGAAGGGCTAACCAAAACCAAGAAATTATAAAATAAAATAATTTAAAAAAAGGGCGGAGTGTGACATATTTCTCTGAAGAGCCAACATATGACATGTACATGAATGATACTATGATATAGAGATAACATAGTCTCACTTTTTACTCTCATGGATGCACCCACTTCTTAAAACAATCCCATGGAAAGCCTAAAATATTCATCATAGGTCCAATGCTATCTAATGTTGCAACCTAAAGATACACCAATTCCAATGGATGCTTGTATTGGACCCTGAGGGTACAATGATGATCCAATACAACTATATGTTTATCATTGTGAGAATAAATCTATATTTTGATGTTTCTTATAATTAATGGTGATAGTATATCTGCACTATAGTGTGGGAAATAAACTTAAAATTCTATCACCACCATTTTGGTATCATAAAATCTAGCGAAGAATACATTTGATACTTGATATAGTTTGAGGAGCCAATGAAAATTATAAAATTGATCCAACACTCTCTATATTGTGATCACATTTTTAGTGTGATTTGAAAATACGGTGAATGAGGATAAATTCAAAAGATATATGAACCATTTCACATGTTGAGGATATAACCTAATACAGTGTGACTTGGGTCACTTCTCGAGTGTTTGTCCACATTTTGATGTAATATAACGCACTGACACAAGCTACACCAACACTCGAATACTACCAAGAGGAACCAAACTCATGACTAAATTTATTATACAATGTAATTATGTGGGGTAACACTAGCTATGTTATAGGCAACATAATATTAAATATCATAATGGATAAATTGTTACAATTCACTAGCAGGACACCAAATTTTCTATAAGAAGGGTTATGAGACCTTAAAATACTCTTGATGGGTCTTAATTTAAAAAAAAAGAATTAAATCACTGGGATTAATTTATCAATTATTATTTCCATGTGGAGTACAAGGATAGGATTTAGGGACCAAAATAATATTTCATTCAACCTATCTAACTAAATCTGGGAATATTATAACAAACTAACTAAGTGGAACCTGATTTGAATGAGATAAGAAATCTATACAAATGATCATGATAATTAAACCAATAATAAAACCACAATAATTCCACATTTCATCATCTCTGGTGAATTATTCCTCTATGAAAATTATCTAAGCATCATTCCAAATGATTCACTTCATCCATATAAGGAAAAACTGGCCCAAAAAGTTTAGGTAGTTGTCCATTTTTCATTCTGTAAGATTATTTTTGTAATATCTAGTAATGAAAAACAAGGCCTCTTTTAGCTAAGTTGAGTATATTTACCCCATCCCCACTTTTTAATTCAAATGGATTGATATTTTTATTCTCTTTTCAATCTTAGGATAAGTTTTTTGAATTCATGAATCACTAGGTTCTCACCACTATATTTTTGATTTCTTTATAGTTTTCTTCTCTCACTTATGTTTTCATTTAGAATATACACTAGAACTTATATATATATATATATATAATATTATACTATACACCTTTTTAAATAATCTATTATATGCATATGATGCTTGTGAAAGACTATGTAATTGAAATATCATTATAGGAATGTGATTTCTATATTATATTTTTTAAGATGACCTATGATATATGATCAAGTGAATAGGCTACTACCATATCGTCCAAATTGTTTTACTTTTATTTTTAATAATAATGACGATTCATCTATGTCATAGAATATAAAATATAAGTTTTTTAAATTTTCAAACAATTATGTTCTATTTGGAATACATTTTTGGTTATGTATATCAACTACTAAACATTGGTAGCCAATACACTAGATCTTTTAATAAAATAAGCCTATATAAATGTATTGATCCTTCTATTAGAGTGTTTGTGTAACATTTTTAAGCCAATTAGAACCTCTATTCCTTCCCTATTATTAATTTATTTTCATTTATATGGTATAAGTACACCTTTGAAGTTCAAGGAATACCCTTATAGAATATGATGACTCTAGTGGACAATGTACTACCTTTGGAGGTGAGATTCATTTGGCTATCACTTGGAGATATCCATAAAAAAAACTTCATTATGATCATTAGGTATAGATAACACTTGAAAATAGGTACCCTAGTTTTATGGTTGGTTCTTCATTTACATGTTGATTTTATTGTGATATATCATGCCATCAATAGAATTTATTCTTCCATGTTAGATCCACTTTCATCATCAATTCAATAAATTTTTATTCTAATTGTTCAAGAACATAAATATTGTATAATGATAAAGATGATATCATAAGGTATGATATGAAAAGGATAAAAATAATACATTAGATTAATCTAACTTGTTTTACAATACAGGATATCATAATAAGTGATTTTTTATTTTCCATGGTTGTAGTATGACTGGTTTCATAATAACATATGTTTCATTCAATATTTTTCTTTTTTACACTATGTCATTGTCTATAATTTTTTCCCAAGACATGATGGATAATTTGGTTCTCAAAAAATAGGGGACGGTATTATAAATATGACATAAATTATATCATAAATAAAAAATGGAAACTAGTGTAAGAAACAACAAGCGACCTACATAATAAATGACATGATTCCCATAGTATTTTTTATCATATTCTATGATATAATCATGATTTATGATAGATAGTTCTATTATCTATCATTAAATAAGATATTGCCTAAAATTTAGATAATTGTTTATATAAAATTGATTATAGTTTATAGAATGTTTATAAAAGATAATTGTTAAGCATTAAAAATGGAATATTTTTATGCCTAAATAAAATATTAAAATTCTATATTGATATCTTATATTTAAAAAATAAATAAAATATATATTTATTTATTTATGAAATTTAATATTAATGTATATAAAATGTTTATGTTATGTGAATATTATGTATTCATAAATTTATGTGATAAATTTTTTCTTATAGAATTTTAATTCCATGAATTACATTTTAGGCATTTAAAAATATTATTTAGTTTTCATATACCTTAAATTTATGTTTTTATGAAGCTATTAACCAGAATTTAGTGTTTAGATACAGTTTATACATATTAGGTGTTAGTTTATTGATAAAATTAATGTATCTCTTGAGTAAATTTCTTTGGGTAGAGGGAATTTGGTTCAAACAACTCACTATACCGGAGGCATATACCTTATCTAGAAAAGTGTGGTTGGATATCTATCACTCCAAGATCACTTTGTTGGGGATTATAGATTTCATATAATTATAAGGATTTATATGAAGGGGTTTTACATACCTCATGCATGTGATGTATTTGAATATGTGTAAATATGATTGGATTTTTTTGGGAAAATGACATAAATAGTGAGTTTTGTAAAGAGTTAGACATTAATATAGTTGAAATATGTTAATTTTGTTGATGATATAGTGATTACAAAACTAAGTTATTAAAATCATGAATACATAAAGGAATAAAACATGAGATGATAAATATTTAATGCATTGAAATAGTTATGGATTTAATACGCATGTTATGCATATTAAAATGGAGAGAGTATAAAAAACCATTAAGCACTAATTGTGCAATTACTTACAAATAAAGAACATTTCAATACCAAAATTGTCAAATCAAGTAGTTTTATGTTTAAGCTGGGTGCTCATGGATTATCTCGTGTAAGGCATGGTGAAAATAGCTACCCCTTAGAGTTAGGTAAATAAATACCATTAGAATATTTGAATGAAAATTAACCGTGAAACCCCATGTGGTAGGATACCAAAGGAATATAGTTCAGTTTATCCATATGATGGGTATGGAAAATGGGTTTTCTGACCAACTATCCATGATTTATATCTGATATGATTTTCATGGTGGAATAATTATATAACTAATCTCTAAAATGAAAACTAAATTGGGGAAAATATTATTGAAATATGGATCTTGGAAAACTAAATGTAAATATGTATGTGGTCATTATAATAGATGGGGTATATTCTTGAAAATTCATGAATAAAAATATTTGAAACACAATAATCACTCATATATATTTCTTTGTTATAAATTATGGCATGTTTAATGATTATTTTTTTGATATGTATTATACATATATCCTATGTAACCATTCTAGATTGGGATCTAAGGTTGACTGGTGTTCACAAAGAGAATAATTCTAATTATATGGATATGAATGTTATTCCTCCAACTTTGATTGATGTGTTTTAAATACTGGGTGTATTCCACACATTTTTTCTAATAAACATAGAGTCAAAATAGGAGATAATTAAAGGAATTGATACATATCAACATGTTGGAAATGGACAAAGAGTTGATGCAATATAGGTTAACACATATGATCTAAGTCTACAGAGTGCATTAGTTTTGTAATTATAAAACTGCTGTTATGTTCAATCCTTTGAAAAAAATTAAATTTTATATATTTTTTGTGTAAGATAGGTTTTAATTTATTATTAAGAACAACAGTTATTCCAAATACATGGATGAAATGTTTTATGAAATTAGGAATATGGTGAATCATTTTTATATTATGTACATAGATAATTCAATCCATAACATTTAGAATAAGAAGGTCAAGGTTTATTATAAAACCACTTATCTTTGTCATTGTTTTCTTGGACATATAAATGATAGATTGATTGAAAGAATCCATGTAGAGGAATTATTGAACTCATTGAATTATATATAATTTGATACAATTGAATCTTGTTTATTAGAAAAATAAACAAAACTCATTTTAATAGAAAATGGGAAATGGATAGTGGACTATTGGATCTTATATATAGTGATTTATGTGGACCAATGAATACTCAATAATGTAGTGGGTTCAAGTAATTTGTAATTTTTTAATGAATTCAGTGAGTATATTTATTCAATTATGTTGAAACATAAGTTTGAAACATTTGAAAATTTGAAATAATTTCAAAAATATGTATAGAATCAACTAGGTAGATGAATTAATATTCTATGATCAGATGAGGGAAACAAATACTTGAGTAAGGAATTTACTACTCATTTGAGAGATTGTGGAATTTATTCAAAAATCATAAAAAGTTGTAACACCATATTTGAATTTATTATTTTAGTGGAGGAATCATACTCTGTTGGACATGGTATAATCGATGATGAGTTAGTGTGAACCTTCTATTTTATTTAAGGGATATTCTATAGAAACTGCTTCATTATGTTTTCCATATGCATTATCCATAAAGACACTATATGAGATATGGAATGAGAAACATCATCATATGTATTTTATGAGGATTTAGGGTTATGAATCATATATATAACATTTAGATTCTCCTAAAGATGACTCCAAATCAGATAATTTTTTTGGGTTATCTTAAGGAAACTATCAATTAATATTTTTATAATCGTATAATATGAAAAGTGTTTATTTCATGATATGGTGTTTTATTTATGAGGAAAAACCTAAATCAATGGATTATTCGGAGTATAGTTGAACTTTTAGAAGTTAAAGACTAATGACCATGTTGTTTTCCTGATATGGAAATTGAGCTAGTTCAATAAAGAGTTGTGAACGAAGAATTGAATTAGGTTACACAAAAACCTAAATAATATGACTGGATTCACCAAGATACCATGAGAATTCTATTTATTTTAAAAAATTATTATGAAGTGATGTTCATAGATGATGAACCCTCTACCAATCAAGTGGCTGTTAAGAGTTATGATTATAATAAATGGATATATTCTATGAAATCAGAAATGGACTCCATGTACACTAACAATGTTTGGAATATAGAGGATGCAACTGAAGGGGTGATACCTGCAAGGTGAAAGTGCGTTTTCCATAAGAAAAATGACATGGATGGTTGAGTTTCTACCTATAAATATTCTTTGGTGGAAAATTGTTATGAATAGATTCATGGTATTTACAATGAAGATATTTTTCTACAGTTTTGATGATAAAGTATATTAAAATATTTATAT
The DNA here is from genome assembly GCA_963277665.1 of Viscum album. Taxonomy (NCBI): domain Eukaryota; kingdom Viridiplantae; phylum Streptophyta; class Magnoliopsida; order Santalales; family Viscaceae; genus Viscum; species Viscum album. The sequence goes on from OY728125.1 coordinate 1,038,786,389, forward strand.
CCATAACAAATCATTATGAATATGAGATATACCAAATGGATGTCAAAACTACTTTCCTTAATAAATGTATATGATAATATCATAAGGTTATTAACAATGAAATGTGCATGGGAAGGTTTACAAGTTGCAATGGTCCATTTATGGTTTGAAGTAATATTCTTGGAGTTGGAACTTTCAATTCGATGATGTGATCATATAGTTTAATTTCATCAAGAAAAACAATTATTATGCATACAAGAGTGTTAGTGGGAGTGTTTTGGTATTTTTGATATAGTGTGTGGATGACATACTATTACTATAAATGGTATCACTACATTACATTCTTTAAAAAGTGGTGTGTAAAATGAATTTTGATGAAAGGAAGGGGTTGAGATGCCTATATATTAGATATAATGATCTATAGTGATAGATCAAAGTGGTAAATAGAATGATTCAAAATGAATATATTGGTAAAGTGATAAATTGTTTTAGCATATATAACTTAAAAAATGAGTAGTTATTAGTGTTTCATGGAAAAAATGTTATACAGATTCAAGATCCTTATAAAGAGTTATGAACTGTGGATAATATTCCATATTCATATACTATAGGATTTATCATCAATTATATGTTAATTACTTTACCCTATGTATCTTATTATTTATAGATAACAAGAATATACAGATACTATCAAGGTTAGAGTCAGTATATTCATATCAAGAATATCATTAAGTACTTAATAAGAAGTAAGGACATGTTCTTGGTATTTGGAGGTGTGGGTAAGATTTTTGTAAGTGGTTAGACTGATGCTAATTTTCAATATAACAAATTTTATATGATATATAAATATTGTTTTGTTATTTTCTTGAAAAATATATCTATCGGTTTAAAGAGTTCCAAACAATCTACAATTGAATACTAAATAGTATAGGTAGAGTACATCACTATATTAGTTATAGAAAATTAAGTTATCTGGGTTAAGAATTTCATTACTGAACTGGGGGGGGGGGTCATTTGAATCGAGAGAGAAATTGAGATTTAATATGAAAATAATAGAGTTATTTCTTAGGATAAGAAAACCAAGTATCAATAAAGGACTAAACATATATTTTAGAAGAAACATCTCAAATGGGTGATCATTGAAAGGGGAAATTTAAAGATATATTGGGTGGATACAAGGGAGAAAGTATAAGATCTATTTACATGAAGGATTATATTTATTTCTTTTAAAATGTATCATTGTTTTATAATGAAGTAAATGCTCACATATCATTCATTCATGTGTGATGAATTTACATTACTTGAAAAATGGAATGATAATTCTTCTCAAAGTATGAATTTGATTTATCTCTAATTAATGATCAACGTAGATTATTATTGGATATGATGACCTAATAATACTATAATTATTAGAATCTTTCATACAATATAAATAGTTACATGTTATACAATGAATAGTCTTATTCGATAATAACTTGAGACTAATTATCTAGACTTACTCACTATAGTATATCACATAGAGTATTATAGAATCTTAATATTCTTAGGGGTGCATGCTTAATATTAATCCCCATTATCGTAGGTTATAAAGATACTTATCATGTGAACCTTTATACTTTGATACCATTCATACACATTTCTTAGGACTAAGCTAAAAGTGGGTGGATGGGATTGTTACTAATCATTTCACCAGATGAGTTCAACCAAGATGGGATTTATCAACTTGTATGACAAGAAAAGGCATATGGTCCCATTATTGAATAGACTGAGGAAATTCCACACCATTCTTAATTTAGTGACATGTGATGTTCTTGAGTATTTGGATGAATGGAATGTGATGTATTCATTCAAATTAGCCATTCTATTTTGGATAATGATGAATACATGAGATGACCTATACAAGATCTACATGTTTCATGTCTAATGGTCACTCAATGTCATGGAAAAGGGAATTATATAAGAATATATAAAATGTATATGATAGACATTATGTAAAACATGGCCATAGGAAGATATGAGTGTGTTTGATCAAGATATTTCTAATATATTTATAGGCTGAGTAGCACTAATATCTTCCAAAGTTCTCTCTTTCCTTACAACTATGAATTAGGGAATTCATATTTCTTGAAAATGCTAAAAGGCCCCATAGGATCACATAGTTAGGCCTTAGAACAAGGAAAAAGTTGGAAAATATTATTTTTTATAAAATGTAGAGTGCTTAATAAAATAATATCAAAAATAGTTTCAATGAATTCATAAAGAGTTTTAATGTTTTTCATAATATCATTATAAGAATTTAGTATAAGTGGGTGATTTTCTAATATATGATAAAACTTTTATATCATATTTCATGATATATTATGGCTCATAATCTATGATATTCATATGATTCATATCATATTATACGATATGGACTATGATATATGACCGTGTCATGGTCTACTACCACATCTTATAGATAGTCTTACTTTAATTTTTTTTCCTAAGGATATTTCATTTATGACATGAAAAATATATTATAATCATTTTAAATATTTATAAAAATATATTCAAATGGGAATACATTTTTGGTAACATATGTCAGCTACAAAACATTAGTATCAAATGCTAACATTCCTTTAATGAAGAAAGCATATATAAAGGGATTGGTCCTTCTATCAGAGTGTGGGCGAGACATTTCCAAGGCAAGATAAATATCTATTCATTCCCTATTTTTCATTTATATTTATAGAGAATTCCTAGAACAACTTTAGAGTTCAAGGGATCCACTCATAACATTTAAAGATTCTAGTATCCAATGTAATAATTATATAGTTAATAGTCCTTTGGTTGTAACTTTGTGATCTACATCAAAATTAATTCAACATAGTCATCAAAGATAGAGCACAATGGATAAGTGGTACACATGTTCTTTGTTATATTCTTCTTTCAAAATTTTATTTAGTGATGATAAATTAGGTTTTTAATTGGGTTTTTTCAGCAGTGTTGAACAAGAGATGATCTTAGAATACTCATAATTTCACACACACTTCCCCTTGGTTAAACTTGTTTCTCATATAGTGGAGGGACGTGAAGAGGGTTGTGGAGTGTTAAAGGGTTCATGGACACTTGGGAGGTGATAAAATTAGTTATTACAATACTATATCCAAATATAATTCATCAGAGGGTGAGTGATAAGAGGTCTCGACCCACTTAATGAAAGAGAGAAAGAGTGCATTTACTTATTTATTTGAAGAATTATAATAGAGTGGATTGAGAATAATATCCAAAGTTAGATGAGTATTTATCAAATTTTAGTCACACACATATTTTATTTTTTCTAAATCACAAAAAACCTAGCTACTTGTTACCATTTTTAAACCACCTGAGCGACACACCTAAGAAGATTGACTCGAAGAACTAGTGATTCTTTACAAGATGGTATGAGTCACACACTTTTACGATATTATTCGTGGGGTTTATAAATACACTTTTTAACTATAACTTAGCATTTTCATCATATAATAAAAAGGATACTCCCCAAAACCTTTCATGAAAATTAAGAATAAGCATACTATTTCTTTTATGAATAGATATCAGAACCAACTCACACCTATACGTAGAAAATTACTACCAAAAAATTGACAGGGATCACTCTCACAATATTGCATCCAAGTATAGTAACATAATTTTGAAAGAATATAAATATCAAGAAGGTAACCCATAACCACTTCCCCATTGATCCAGTTGCACTCAAACTCCAATGACATGCATCCTGGTGTTCATATTCCCTTTATATCCATATAGCCACAACCACATATCTCATAACATTTTAACTTTATATACCACCATATCACAACTGTGGATCACAACCTTATAATAATAGGGTAATATGAACATGAGGGATATCATCCTCATGCTCTCCTCATACCATGCACATCCGACACCATGTATCCACATCAAAGCCACAAAACATGTAATCTAATAAATATATACTACAACCTCCATACATCATTGCATGCGTACATATACTTAATCCCTCAATCCATCATAACCCATACTATGTATGAAGGAAGATTAGAGAACATGGAGAAATCAACCATCCATTCTCTCTATAAACAAAATGTTTGGGAAGACACCAATAACCTAAGTCCTGATATGGGAATATGCAAGTTTACCCGACTTGGCTAGGGGTTATTATAAAGTAAAAGAAGATAAAATGATATAATAATTCAAATAATCCAATCTTAAGTGTCAAATTGAAAACTTGAACATCTTAATCACATATTATTATAAAAATCACTTCATCCCAGCGATCACACATTGGAAATTGCTACCTCAACTATTAAAAAACCATACCCAACCTCATCAAATCACTACACAATATAATAAAAAACTTCCCTCATTTTGTATTTCCCTCAATACCTTTATAGTGTAAGCATGTTAAAACTCATGTCTGTATTTCCGACTTTTACTCTTTTAATAAATTTCTATGGGCATGAATTGGGCGACCAATTCATATCTTAGTTTTTTCCAAAAAAATATATCCATATATAATGTCCAACCATTAATTAATCCTTAGATAGAATTATTCCAACTTTTAACTTTTTGTATTTAAAAAACACACTTATTAAACACATAAATTAATATTTCAATCCCCATATTAACCCATCAAACCATTCCAATTTTATTAGTTACCCACTAATTCTTTCATTAAAGAATCAGACCACGTTATCAGGATTTTATGATGAAAACCACACCAAAATCTCACAATACCACATCAAAAAACAAAAAATCCCATGAAAACATACACCACCTCTATTCTATGTCAACCATTATATAAATAAACATTCCCTTTTCACACAACCAACCATACTTCCACCACAATAATTACACAACAACCTATCCTCCACCACCACAACAATAACCAATCTTCATCATACAATCCTTCCCCTATGACCAATGAATAACACCCTAACCACAATAAGGATGGACCCACATATAAAAAAATGAAAAGAAAATATAATAAGAAAACAAATTAAATATCCACTCATCATTCATTTCTTAATATTAGTTAATTACCACAAGAACAAGCCACATCAATATAATTCAACATTTACCTGTTACAAGCTTATTACCATATTTAATTTGTTTATCATTTATGATAAGAAATTCAATTATTCTAGAATCATAAAACACGATCTCTACAACAAGCATCAAATAATTAATATCAATATATAAGTAATTAATTTCATATTACACATACGATTAACCCTTCCTTTTTAATTTCTATAATATGATTCATTATATTATTTAGGAAAATTCATAAAATCCACTCAATGGAAGAAAAATCATGATAATTGGGATTCCCTATCCAGAAGCCACTCACCAGTTTCTCGACTAAGGTTCCAAAATTCCTCAAGTGAACCTACTTGTATGCCATAGGTTCTCGACTATTGGTGAGGGCCTAAATTACGCATTGAGTAAACTATGACCATGAATTATAAAATTGAAAAAAACATAAATAACAAAAATAATATCCACTGAAAATAATTAGAGTAGACATGATTAATAAAAAACTGTAATAACAAATTAATTATATAGAACCATACCATCACACAACACAACTTATCACCCATTGGGTTAATTACATATAAAAAATAAATAAGGGAATAAGATACAAATAAAGTATATATTTCTATCATTTATCCTTACCTCATCACAGACTCCAATAACCAGTTGAGCTACCCTATACCAATCCATTGCACATCTTATGGACATCCTGAAAGGTGACGTATGATCTAAACATGCATCAGAGTTCCCATGGAGGGTGTAATAAATACATATTAGTAGGGTCTTACAAAGTGACTCTAATAAATTTCATCATACACATATATGCGTGAGGAAAATAAATGATATAAATAAACTTTTACACACAAGCACCTTAGATGATACATGAGAACCTAACCACCATAACACTACACACATAAGGTCATCGTATTATAACCTAACCACTACAAAATCTGATCATACCTACTTTGGACTAATCCTAGATCCAATAGCCTTATACCATCATATTCATAAACCATTCTATATGTGATAAATCAACGTTAAGAATCTCACTAAACCACAACCCACACTTGAAGATATAGGGTTGGGTGTTGACCAAGTCCAAATCACTACCCAAAGATGTAGGGTAGGGTCCTATGTCCAAGTAATAAACTCAACTTCTCACTCAAGGAAGTATTTCCAACTCCTCCTCTCTCAAGGTGATAGAATTTTCTAATCTCTACCACCACCCTTTTACTGTGGGTGGTCACTATACTAAATACGTATTCCATCCTCTCTCCACAGGGAGGTCACACATCACATCCTCTATCCTCTCATTCAGGATAAGTAATAAAATAACCATTCCCCTCTCTTTAAGGTGGATCTCACATGTATAAGTGATTCAATAACTTCTCAATCATAGCGATCCTTGTTAGTACCCTCTCACTCAGGAAAGTGTACACTTCCTAACCAACACACTCTCATTCAACAAAGGTTCTATCAAATCCTACACCACCCTATTACTTAGGATGTGGTCATAACCAACACATGAATACAACATCAAATAACAAACCCAACCCATATCATAATCTCACTATCTCATTATACGGTTCTAGTCACTGAGACCTAGTCCTTTTCCTTTAAAATTTCTGACCATACAAATATAACATGTTGGTCCTCTTATAATTATCATCTCACATGTTAGGGTATCCATTAGGTCCTTTAAGAACCGTATCAACTCATTGATACCCGTATGCACTCATCACCCCTGGATGACCAAAAATATAATAGGATCCTCCTTGTTTAGGACTCAATATTCCAGTCTAAACCTCATCAAAATCCTGCTCACAGTGTTGATCAAGTCTTAATCCATCCTTAAGAGAGTTCCCATTACTAGGTGTGATATGTAAAATCATCTCACCTACCGTACTAATCCAAATAAACTCATTACTACATGACTTTCCCATGAATGTAACCTAGGATTACCCACATCAAATATCGACCCCCAAGACCTAACACAGGTCTCTCATTAACTCTACCAACACCTTAACCCCTAAATACCTAATCATTGGGAGATCCTAAATGACCCAAAGTGTTAAAGGGGAATTATTTAGAGTCTAGGAGGCCCAAAATTATCCGATATCTTTCTATAAGGAATTAAAAGACCCTAAACCTTAACCAATCCAATGATATATGAATTCTAGAAAGAAATCATGAATAAAAATCATGTGGTTTTTTATTATATATACCAGTCCCCTCAAACATAGAGTTACCATACACACTATGCTTCATGAAACCTCATGTATTCCCATGATTGCCTCATCCAAGCTTGTACCACCATCTGAACTCCAATATCAACTAAAAAATCAAGATAACTAACTACAAAAAATTTTAATTAATTAATCAAATTAATCATAAGAGTCATAACCAATAAAAACTCACTGGGTATTGTCATATCACTAACACAATGTTGAGCCTCCCACATTCATCCTTCTAGGACATCATCTCCCCATTACTGAAAAAATTCTCATGATATCATAATGAACTAGAGAAATTATCACAAAAAACCTTGCTCTAAGACATTGTGAATCAATGAAATTTCCAGAAAATAGGAATATATTAAGAAGGAGGGAGAAGATAACTAACTCATTATGGAAAACACTACCAAAACACCCCATAAAATAGGGAATTTAAGGAAAAATATTGAGGGGGAGTGTTGAACAAATTAACCCACCCTATGGCCTCATATTCCCTTTAAAATAAAGGGGACCAATAGGTAAATTATCATTCTACCCTACAAAAAATAGGGATGGGGGACCTTTGTGGCATGATGATTGAGAACATGAAATAGGGCCACTCACCTGGGATTCCTTGCAGGATAACCCCTAGGTTACAATGTAGAGGCAAAACATTAGGCTCAAGGATATGGAAGAACCAAATATCTATAAAAGAAGTCACCTCAAAGGTGGGGGGGTGATAGTCAGGCCTCCTAGGGATCCTTCATGATGAATCCCACCTACTATGGCATGATACTTCTACCATAAGAATCATCACAATAAAAAACCCTCCTATATGGTTTAACACTATTAAACCCTCTAAAAAATCTCAAATGAAACTTTGCTTACCACAACCACCATAAGTTTTGGCATGGCCGATCACCTATAGAAGAATCAAGATATTAGGACAAAAAAATGTTCCCCAACACTCACTCAAGCACCAAAAGTATCTCTTATTCATCTATCCATGTAAAGAAACATATCCTAGAGATATCCCAATTCATATATCCCTGATCAAAGTCCCAATTCACAAAACATCCCCTTATCTAGACCAAAAATCCAAACTTACTCAGAATAAAAAACTATTAAAATTTTATGTTTGATACATAATCCTAATCATAACTCTTATCATCCTCATGAAGTTTTTATGGTCCTGTAGAAATCATTCTTGAGATAACCTTGACATTTATTCACCCTCATATAGCAGTGTCCTTTCATGGAATTCAAAACTCACTTCCAATACACAACTCCAAACACTAGGAACACATCATTGAAGGATGAGATATTCTCTCTTCACAATTGATATCACTAAGATGAAGAATAACCATACCCATTTATCCATAGACAAAAAATCATTATCAACGGATTCATAATGAGACTTATGGTTCTCCCCACTATAATTCTCCAATCACAGGGGTGATTCCATGTCACGGTGCTCCCGACCATTGGAATCAGTTATTGATAATTCTATCCCAATGGTCCATTGACACAGTTGATGTGGTTTATACCAAAATACACATAATTTTACATGAGAAAAACATCCAGTTCTCTTCTATCTATCCTCTCCCCAAAAATACTGGCCTCTCCCATCAATATGTCACCACATATCTCAATCGCGATGTATTAATTCCCAAAGGCATCACGAGATAGAATAACCCCCACATAGAAGTTATAATATGAAACTTGATGTAATTACATGGTTATATCCTATACCAAAAAAACCATCTATCATGATCTCTCCATTAGTACTTGTGAATGTTAAATCCAAATCACTCTCAGATTACACCCAAATCCACCCAAGTCCCATGATAACAATCGAACTCCATCCAACACTGCATCCAAACCCTGAATCTCATATTTTTCAAAAAAAAATAGATATTAAAAATTATTTCCACCCATTGATATCTTGGTGTTATCATGACCATCCATCGATCGATCACACCACCTCCATGAACTTTTCATCATGATGGTCAATCACTCATGACTGATAAGATTCTCCCCACCATAGGAGTATCCATATAATCACTCCACCAAAATAAACACCCAATATTTATATCCAATGCTCTATCCATTATCAAATACAATGAATGGATGTGGTCATCCTGCTCTCACCCGATCATTAGTACAGAACACCTAAAATTTCCCATTCCCAGCTCACCAGGAATGTTTTCCTCGGCATACAAAAAAATTCACTCATAATGAGGGTTACAATCTTCAATAGAAAATGATTAAATCCCCACCATATATCTTCTCATACACCACTCCTCACATAATGACCCCAATGGGCCCCAACACTGCACATGTGTTTCTCTTCCCGAGCCACACTCACTCATCCTTTGAAACCCTAAAAAAATCTCACCATGATGTCACCATCCATGAAAAATGGAATACCTCCCATTCTTAATGAAAATATGGGCCTCCATGCTTGATAGTTCCTCACCAAACCTGCTGGTCCTCATGTTACACATGACTGATCTCCAATTCATGAACCAAATGGGAACTATACATAAACATTGTGTACCTTTCCTCGTACATTGATTATTTTATGAAAATCAACAAAAATTCTCACTCTACTCTTCTAATGATAGAGTAAAACACCAAGAACCCTCTAATAGGTTCTCTTACACCATCATACTCTATATTATCTAAACCCAATAGGTGGATTACCCTATACAACCCTATCATGAAATACGACTCACACTCCCTTGAGTAGTGCCTCATTGATCCAAGGATCACATTACTGAGCCACTGACCATGATCCTCTCATAGGATAATCTCATAAAACAATCCCAAGGAATCTTACTCATGATAAGGCCCACCAAATGATCATTCAACACCCATTCATAATTCAAGAACCATGAGTGTCTACTTACACTTCCACCATTATACCCAAAACCATATATCAAATCAATAGGGCTATGAACCCAATAAATCATTCCCTCTAAATCGAACCATGGTACTAGAATCACATAGAGTGTTTTTCCTCCCAAAGGACCATTGAATTCCAAATGAAATTACTCAAACCTCTCAGGGGTATATATATTACTAGATAATTGAATTAAGTAATGTTTCATTAAAACTATATATAGGAAAACACTATATAAGTTGTTGTTGACACTATAATTAATTGAACCAACATCCCACCCACCCACATAGGGTTCACAAATAAGTCATCTAATGCCTATTCCGACACATCAAGAGTCACTGAAAACCCATTTCCTAGTCAAACTATGTATCCATCACTAGAGAATGCCTCACTATGCGATCCACATAGACTTTCACGATAGAACTGATTGTGAATGAAAAACATGGTCCATATAAGATTAATATTGGAAATAAGTTAATGAAAAAATTCAATAAATGTTTTTGTAGAAACTTTAAAAAACTAAACATCCCATTAGTAAAACAATCACATAGATGAATATGTATGTCATGTGAATCCTATGTCCAACCATGATGAATTTACATGGAAAGATTTCCATCAGGCCAAGGGCCAAAACCATTAATAAAAATCCATGGTAAAGACAACATATTTGAATAAAAATTACATTAATAATGGTGAAATCCAACAGTAAAAATCATGCACACAAGGTAACATGGAATTTCCATCAAAAATTTATTCACAATACACTGTTCTGTTGTCCCTTTCATTGTCCAAAATTTCCCTATTTAGTGTTAACCATATAATAAATAGTAAGAAAAGAAAAGGTGATCTCATAAAACTTCATAATTCCTTATTCAGAATCCACTCACCAGTTCCCTGATAAAGGTGGAGCAAGACCTCAAGCACACCTCCCTATATTCCACAGGTCACCAAATAGTGGTGAGGGCCTAAATCATACATTGGAGATACTATTACCTTAAACTAGAGTAAACAAAATAGTTGAAAAAAATCCACCAAAACAATTGGAGTACACATAATTAATAAATATTAATGCTATAAAAAATATACCATGTGAATGTATACAACCAGAAATCATAAATGATCACCCATTAATCTGATCAAATATAAAAAATAAACAAGGGAATAAAATAAAAAAATTACTTCTAATCGCATCTCATCCCATCACTTCACATCATATTAGTCTCTAATACACCATTGAGCTAACCCATTTTGATCCATTTTTTTCCTATTCTCAATCTAAAAGTAGACATAAGGCCCACACTTTCACCAGAGTGACCATACATAGTTTGAGAAATATATCTCAGTAGGGTCTCACCAAGTGACCCTAACATACACATGAACATATGTGTATGCATGAGGAAAAAAATTGATAGAAATAAATATGAACACAAAAGTGAATCTTATTGGGTATTATAACTAGGTCACCAAGACTTCATCCACATTGGACCATTATATTCTAACTTGGACACCCATATACTTGATAATACCTTATTTGGTCTAAGTCAAAATCTAGTCACCTCATACCATCTTAACTATAAACTAGATCATACCTAAAGGATCACGGTTCAACGTCTCACTAAAAATCAACCCATACCTAAATTTTCAAGGTAGGGTGTTCACCATGTTTTTATCCCCAAATTAAGATATAGTGTAGGGTTTGACATCCATATCCTTGTCTCACATTATTACTCAAGGTGGTCTTGCAAACACATTATTACGCAAGGTGAGGCCATTGTCTAACCTCATCTACCACCATTTTACTCTGTGTGGGACCTATACAAAATACTAATAGAAAACCCTCTCTCTTAGGGAGATATCACATCACATCCATCACCCTTTCACTTAGGATGATTTAAAACCAAAACAATCCCCTTTCTCAAGGGTGGGTGTCACAAGAATAGGTAGACTAATGCCCTCTCGTTCAAGGAGTTCCTTTTTAGTGACCAATCACTTTGTTAAAGGACACACATCCTAACCACTATCCTCTCACGTAGGGTAGGGTTTATCACATCCTCCACTACCCTATTACATAGGATGAAGAAACAATTGAAACATTAATGGAAAAAACAAACCATGAAGATCAAATAATAGGCTAAAAAACTCATCACAGTGTGTTAGTCACTCAATACCTAACCCCTTTAGATGAACACATCTCACCATCCAAGTACAACATAACAATCCTCTTTGAATTATTATCTCATTTATTATAGAATCCACTAGGGTCATTTAGACCTATCTAAGCTCTTAAATACCCACATGAACTCATCACACTAGGGTAACCTCAAATATTGTAATCTATTATTGGAATATTCATCTATAGGTAGGTCTAGAACTCTTGAAAATACCACTCATAGTGCTCAACAATTCTCAATCCACCCTCAGGTGGGTTACCCTTAGCTGGCATGAGACATATGGTCATCTCAACCATCTTTCTAGGACTATGACTATCATGTCTTCCTAACCATCCAAAGAATCCAACCAGGGATATGTATATAATAAGTCAAAACACAAAAACAATCGAGGTATATCACCAACTATACCAGAATCTTTACCCTTTGGAAACCCAGTTTCCAAGAAATCCAAAATTAACAGATGTGATAAAGATTACTTACCCTAAGTTTAGGAGTCCCAACACTACCCTATATATTTATCTAGGGAACTCATTGCCTATAACCCTCTAACCTATCCCATGTAAAAAGTATCTAGGAAAGAAATCATTCATAATAATAATATGAGTTTGTATAATATAGAACACCTTCTAAAAACAAGAATTTACAACCCTCAAAATGCTTTTCACAAACTTATTCATGACCATACTTTCCTATTATAAGAAATTACCACCACACAAGATCCTATCTCAAACCACAACATCAAGATAATTAATTATAAAAATTTTTAGTTAATTATAAAACTTAATTAAAATAGGTATAACTACTTTAAAACTCACCAAGCATCACTATTTTAAAGAAACCACATAGAACCTCACTCATAAATCCTTATGGGACATCATTTGACCATGTTGAGCAAAGAAGCCATCAAATTAGAATGATTTCACCCTGATATAGTGAAATAATAACTGAAAAACAAGCCTAGATACATCACATATAAAAGAAATTGAATGATATATTAAGAAATAATAATATACCCAGATCACCATGGAAGACACCACCAAAACACCTCCTATCACAGATAATTGAAGGGAGGGAGAAGAAGGGGAAGTATAGTATCCATTACATAGTTAATCCCAGAAGGGGGGGATAACCCAATAGTCCTACCTCTTGGGGACTTCTATATTGAAACCCAACTTCTACGGTGTTGTCCCTGCCCCATATATAGAACCAAATTGCAAGTCCCTCCTTTAAGATTCAATTCCATTCTATCCTCTAAAAAAAAATCATGTAACACTCACCACATCATAATTACCTCAGGATATGGTGTGTTTTGTTACCTATAGTAGAATCTAGCTACACTTCCTCCTACACTCTACCTCAATGCTCACCTGAGAACCAAAAACATCTCCCTATCCTCGATTCACATCCAAAAACATATTATATATATGTTCCAATAGTCAGATTCTTGATCTGAGTCCCAAATCATGAAACAAACCCTATTCCAGACCAAAAATACAAACCCCCTCAGAAATATTGACTATTAAAATTTTTGGGTTATTCAAATAATCCATATTCATACATAATAAAATAAGGATAAGTCTAAAAACCCTAAATAAATTGATGAATAAAATAATATAGCTCTATAACATGAGAGTATTCATGATCAAAAACCACCAAACTCGAAAGGAATGACCAGAATTACTAATTATAGGAAACCCATATAAACATCAAAACCACAACTCAACCACACTGAATCCATACCCTTTCCAAGAATTTTATAAAATAATAACTAGTAAAGAAGGATGTAGAGAGGAAGATAAAGGATATAGAGGACAAAAAACACCATATATGTAACACCTCGACCCCAGTTACCCAGAGTCAGTGCATTATTACATAACATTTGCATGATCACAAAAGATCAAGAATCAAAGTAACTATTAGTTTAGTATCCTTGGAATCAATAGATACATTCATCAGTCTTACATTACATCATAAAGTGAAAACTACAACAACATCTTGTCTCCACACTCATATACCCTTATACTATCCCTGCAGGTCATTCATAAAATACTTCTTCACATCCTGGAAAAAATAAAACATAGAAAGGGGGGGACCTCAAATTCCCAGTAGGGATAACAATATAGCGGAAACTTTCATAAATAAGAAAAAACATTTAAGGTAATGTATAACTAAAAAAAGCCTTTTAAACTTGAACTTCAACACAATATGTAAAAAATAAAATGAAATAATTCCATTTACTTATTCACAAGGATATTCTACTATTCTAATAATCACATGTAATATCAATCACTGTAACACCCCAAGCTTCTACGGTACGCTTCTCTTTGAATAATGCGATAGCGTGTGTTGTACGCAACACCAAGTTCTAACAACTAATCAAACTAGCCGTTATGAATAGTAATACCTACTTTTTAAAATTATATATATTTTATATTTCAAAATGGACTTCATTTTTGGATTCGGAATATCTAATTTAGCCTAAGGTGAAATTTTGGTACTTTTCGGATAACTTTCATATTTTGATGAATAATGAAAATTACTAAATTTTAATTAAAAACAACTTTTTTAATCAAAATAATTAATAGTGATAAATTATGAATTTTAGTAGTTTTAAAGTATATTTAGAATATATTTTTACCATTTAATATAATGTTGGTCATTGGACATAATTTTACAATTAAACCGAACATAAACAAGTGTCAATCTTTTGATAGTTATTATCTCTTAAAAACACGCTTTTTATTTTGACAGCGAGAATTAATTTTAAATTAATTTCTGCCACTTATGTGTTTTGAATTTAGGAAAATGGATTCCATATTTGGAATCAGGATGTTCAAAATGTGTAAATAGGTAACTTTTATTTTTAGACATTTTGAATAATTACTGCGGTAAATATTTTATTTACCATGGTTAAAGGTAAATCCGGTAAATAAGGGTTAAAAAAATAATATTATAATAATACTAAATTACCCTAAAACGTGTCTTAAACCTATTTGTTGATACATGGTCGACCATGGGCATATTTGGGTCGATTTTGGGACCCCATGGATCCACTTGTAAGTGATAATGACACTTTATTTTAATTAAGATAAAATAAATACAAAAATAACACCAGCATATATCTTTTAGAAAAACAATTGTTACATAGGGTTATATATGTTGGAATTTAGATTATAAATATTAATTAGAAAGATAAAAAGATTGCCTACATAATGATATTTTATTTATAATTTTTAGACATTAAATAATTTATTTTATTCATGACACAATGATGATGCAGTAATTACTATAATAGTGAAAAATTAAAATAATTGATATTATAAATACCCAAATAAATATAATATGAAACTTTTAATGAATTAAACTAATTTTATAGGATAATAGGATATATTAGGATTGATTTAATTGACTTTTTTCTAAGTAATAAATCTGTTATGAGTTTCAAAAAAAACAACTATTGAATAGTGTCAAAATTGACATAAAAGAGTTCTGAAAAAAAATATTATATTACTAATTGATATTAAATTCCTAAAAATCTAAGGTTCGGACAAGAGATTTATATCATGATAGGTTCATCATTAATGGACCACTTGTGGGTCTCTTGGATGTATATATTATGTTTATTAACCATATTATATAAAAATACAAAGAGACATTGTAAAAGTGAAACTAATTAACTTAGAGTTAATACTTAAAGATAAGGTTAATATAAGTACCCAAACCTGTCTAAATTCTATTGGTTGAGTGGTTTTAGACCTATAACCACCTTAAAATTTGAATAATCAACTTTGGAGCCATTATAAACCGAATATGAATTTATTATAATTTAATATTTCTAGCTTTTCCAAAGGTGACCCTCACCCATCTTATAAAAGGGCACTCCTCCTTCTCATTTTTTAACACCTTCAAAGCCTTTTTGTTCGGCCAAACTCTACCCAAATACTCTCCCAACATCCCTAAATACAAACTAGAGGCATTAGTGTGATCAGAAAGCCAACCTAAGGAGCCCTTTTGATCAAATCAAAAGGAAGAACCCGAAGAAGAGGTAATGATTTCACCACCCTTTTCCAAGTTCATTTCTTCTTCCACTTCTTCTTCCTTTGTTGTTACCATTCTAAAATAATAAATCCAGTATCATATATATACTGTGATGTTATTATAAATATGGTACAACCATATTCAGTATTCTATCCACCCTTTGAATAACATGTCACCATACGTGCGTACGTACGGCTTACCGTCTCCACGTCGTGGTGTAATTGTTATTCAATATATTATTATTTGGATGGGTATAATAATGATATGTAACTCATGCAAATAATAAATAAAACATGATAATGATTCTGAATATATGATATAACAACCATTTATATATTATTTTAATATCAAAAGAATGATATTGTCGCTCGTGCGTACGTACGGACTACCGTCTCCACGAACGCGATGAGATTCATTCTCCATCGTATCCATTCAAGTATAATTATCATTCGATGATTTAAAAATGATGTTTAAGGACTTGATATCATTCTGGATATGAATAATATACAACCTATGCTTTACAAAAATGTCTTACGTAACAAAACATATAAAAGAAAACAAGTAAGTTAACACCCGAAACAATGATAATACTAAGATATTATTATAAATCGATATTAAAAGATCATATATGATATCATATTAATGTATATGATTCTTTTATAATTTAGTAACAATTATTTCACCATTATACAGGAGGTTAACCTACCCCAACCAAGGAAAAGTACAAGGTAAGGGTTATTTCACAATCTCTTCATTATCCGAGGTTGTTTATACGTAATAATCTACTGGGATTTCTTTATCATCCACATCCATGTTTCTTCAAAATGTATTTCAAAACATATTTATTATTTACAAGAATATGGGTTAAAGTCATTTATACCCTAGTTTGACTTTTTATAAGAGGTTTATAAAGGAATCTTTCCGTCGTTTTCAAAACAAGGTCCTTTTTAACCTTTTCGACAGAATTAAGGTAAGAATGTTTTTTTAACTTATACGGCGGGTGCAACTATTTTCCGCCGTTATAAAATCTTCAAAGCTTCCCTTACAAGATTATAAGAATATTTTCAAAGAAAATGTTTTATTTTATATGGATCTTAAATGATTTCAAAATAAAAGGAGATATTTCTTTAAAAAGAATTTTGATTTCATCTATGTCAACATCCTTTGATGGATTTTAAGATTATTTGAAGTTGATTTATTATGATACAAAACTTCTATATTGTATTGAAGGTTTTGTGATATGTTTGACTGTGGATGTGCTATTTTTATACCATTCATAGTTTATGGTGAAATTATTTACATTTCGTATGCTAGTTTTAATACGAATGTTTATGTTATGTTTAAACCTTTTCATATGGGATTGCATTGGACTTAATACGTGACGAGTGGAGCCCTCTATAGCTCCTCGATGCATCGGTAGGTCTCATGAGACAAACTAGTATCTTGGCACAAGGCCTTGACAAAATCTTATTTGTAGTCTTGGCACGAGGCCTTGACTATGTGGTTATGATAGTCTGACATTATGCATTCCAACATTATGAAAGTGGTTATTGATTTTTGCATGTGATTATTTGATTAGTAGAATATCCATGTGAATAAGTAAATGGCATTATTTCATTTTATTTATGACATACCATGTTGAATGTTCATGTTTGAAAGGATTTTGTTTTAGTTATACATTGCCTTAAATGTTTATTCTTATTTATGAAAGTTTCCGCTATATTGTTATCCTTACTGGGCATTTGAGCTCACCCCTTTTCTATGTTTTATTTTTCCCAGGAAGTGAAGAAGTAAATTATGAATGACCTGCAGGGATATTATGTGGGGATATGAGTGTGGATTATGGAGACAATATGTTGTTGTAGTAGTTTTTTCATTTTATGATGTAATGTAAGACTTATGAATATATCTAGTGTTTCCAAGGATACTAAACCAATCGGTCTTTCGAGACTTGATCTTTCTCGTGATCATGAAAATGTTATGTAATAATGCACCGACTCTGGGTAACTAGGGTCGGGGCATTACAGTTGGTATCAGAGGAAGTTTAGTATAAACCTTGGAAGCTAGATTTAGATAAACTCTGATTAGAGCACGTAGAACTAAGATGAACTTTGAGGATTAGTATAGAAGAACTTTCTAGAATTTTGGTATTGTAGAGATTTTGTGAGTTTTCCGAGCAATACATCCCTGTCTGGATACGAGCAGGTAGAGGCGGCTCTAGCACAGATGTACCTAGGGGTAAAACCCGAAAACACCGCTTTGAGCTAGACTCGAACGAGAACTGGTGCACGACAACGAGCCTTGCTGCACTCTTGGTTACGACACTCCCGGGGGATATGCTTAGGATAACTCTCATTTTCTTTAAAAATCACTTTGAAGGGATTATGAGTATATACTTCCTCAAAGAAAACATTCTTATGATTATGGATTATATCCATAAATAGTTCGATTTATGTTAAGTGTTTTATAAGTATGGGATTATGTATTTTGATTCATAAACTGATATAGTTTATGCCATTGTTTAGAAATGGCGCCTAGTGGAAGAAATGGAAACCGTATCAATGCACACACTCCATGTAGGGATTGCCCTCCTTCTCAAGATAATTATAGTGGAGATGGTGATGCAACTGGAGCCGATCAGCTAATCACCATTCTGGGACAACTTACTCAGGTTATGAATAATAACCTTACCCGTATGGAGCACCCTGATCCGTAGCATGGAGGATCAATGTTAGATCGATTCATGAGGCAACAACCACCAACGTTCAATGGGAGTACAAATCCCTTAGTAGCTGAGCAATGGATATTTTCCCTAGAGAAAATATTTCAGGCTTTGGGGAGCAGTGAAAGGGAAAAAGTTATCATGGCAGTTTACCGCCTCACTGGAGATGCTGATCAATGGTGGTCATTGATTCAAAATACGAAGGAATATAATGAAGTATCAAATATGAAATGGAGGGAGTTCAAAGATCTATTTTTAGAAAAATACTTTCCTCGTGACCATCGAGCAGATATGGAAAGGCAATTTCTAAGTCTGAGACAGAAGGAGGATGAGAATGTCACAAAGTATGAGGCTAACTTTACAAGGTTAGCGAGGTATGCTGGAGATTATATTCGCAACCCAAGAAGTAAGATTGATCGTTTCTTTGATGGGTTAAAACCATTTCTCCATCGAGCATTAGTCTCACAATCCTTTTCATCGTACGAAGACATTGTCTCATGTGCTATCAAGACCGAAAAGGAATTCTCTAAGTCTTATGACTTTAAAGAAAAGCAAGAGAAGAAGAGACCTGCTGATCAATCTGGGAATGGAAATAAGGGGAAGAAGGGAAAGGTTGAATATCCATCTTGTGGTAAATGCGGTAAGAAACACCCTGGTACTTGCTTGAAGGGAATGAGAGTCTGTTACAAATGTGGTGAAAAAGGCCACCAAGCTCGTGATTGTAAGGGGAAGAAGGAAGCTACCAACGTTCAGTGCTACAATTGTAGGGAGATGGGGCATTATGCAAATGCATGTCCTAAGCGTCAGGAGAACTTACCTCAGAAAAGGCCAAGGGATCAAGGCCAGGCTTATGCTATCACTACTGCTGAGGTAGAAGCTCCAAAAGACGTGGTGGCAGGTAATTTAATGGTTTCCTCAAGTTTAGCAAATGCATTATTTGACTCTGGATCAACGCATTGTTTCATATCGTCCCAGTTTGCTAAGAAAATTAGATATTTCCAATTTGATTTAATAAGGGAGTTGTCAGTTAAAACTCCTAAGGGAAGTATCATTGTAACAAAGTTTTGTGAATCAGTCCCCATTAGAGCACATAAAATTTCTTTATCAGCTGATCTCATCGTCATACCTATGATTGAGTTTGATATAATCCTCAGTATGGACTGGCTTTCGGACTATGATGCGAAGATTTATTGTAAGAAGAAAGAGGTTACGATTCTTGATGATAATGATAAGGAACACCTTATCTTTAGAGAAGAATCGTCACCACCTAATTCTTATTTAGATCCACCCCCAGTAGCTCAACTTAATTTAATTATTGGGGAGTAAGAGAATGAAATAACTATCGGTGAGGAAAGGAATGTTCAAATAGAGGATGTACCTATTGTGAAAGAATTTGTAGATGTATTTCCGGAAGATTTACCTGGACATCCTCCAGAACGAGAAGTTGAGTTTTCCATTGATTTGATTCCTGGATCAAGGCCTATATCGAAGACCCCTTATAGAATGGCCACTTTAGAGTTAGTCGAACTAAAGAAACAACTAGAGGAATTGAGTAATAAGGGATTTATTCGCCCTAGTGATTCTCCATGGGGAGCCCCTGTTCTTTTTGTTAAAAAGAAAGATGGATCTATGAGGTTATGTATCGACTACAGGGAGATCAATGCTATAACGATAAAGAACAAGTATCCCCTACCTCGTATTGATGATTTATTTGACCAACTGCATGGAGCTCAATACTTTTCAAAGATTGACCTTCGATCTGGATACCATCAGTTGTGTGTGAAGAAGGAAGACATTCCGAAGACAGCATTTCGAACCAGGTACGGGCATTACGAGTTTACTGTAATGCCGTTTGGATTGACTAATGCACCCTCTGTATTCATGGATCTGATGAATAGAGTTTTCAAGGAGTATCTCGATTAATTTGTGGTGGTATTTATTGATGATATCTTGGTATACTCCAAAACCTACGAAGATCATGAAAATCACTTGCGCATTATCTTGAAGACTCTGAGGAGGCATGAATTATATGGGAAGTTTAGCAAGTGTGAATTCTGGCTTCAGGATATTTCTTTTCTTGGCCATATTGTCTCTAAATATGGAATCTATGTTGATCCTTCGAAGACCAAGGCAATCCAAGAATGGCCAGCACCTACGAGTATAACTGAGGTACATAGTTTTATTGGTTTGGAAGGTTATTATCGACGTTTCGTCCAGAATTTTGCCCGATTGGCTAACCCATTAACGAAGCTCACACGTAAAGGGGTTAAATTTGTTTGGAAAAAAGAGTGTGAAGAATGTTTCGAAGAACTAAAGAGAATATTAGTCAATGCTCCTATATTGACTCTACCATCGGGGAATGATGGGTTCGTTATTTATTGTGATGCATCGAAGAAAGGACTTGGTTGTGTCCTTATGCAGAATGATATAGTTATTTCCTATGCATCACGACAGTTGAAAATTCATGAAAAAAACTATCCTACTCATGATCTCGAGTTAGCAGCTGTGATCTTTTCTTTGAAGATATGGAGGCACTAGCTCTATGGTGAAAAATGTGAGATTTATACTGATCACAAGAGTTTGAAGTATATTTTCTCACAAAAAGAACTCAACATGAGGCAAAGGAGATGGCTTGAATTACTCAAGGATTATGATTGCACGATACACTACCACCCGGGGAAAGCAAACAAGGTGGCAGATGCTTTGAGTAGAAAAGACCATGGAGTTTTGAACAATATGAGAATTGAAAGGGATCCAATTTTCATGGATCTAGTGAAGATGGACATGGGAATAACCAGGGAAGGCGAAACATCATTTCTTTTTCAAATGGTTTCCAAACCATCTTTAATAGAAAGGATTAAGAGTTCTCAGACCGATGATGAAGAATTACAAAAGAAGATTAAAGCTGTAAATGATGGGAGATTGAGAGACTTTGTGTTTGAAGATGGAATTTTGAAATTCGGGAAGAGACTTTGTGTTCCCGATATACCTGATCTAAAAAGGGAATTGCTGTATGATGCTCATAGTTCCAATTTCTCTATACACCCTGGGAGCACCAAAATGTATAGAGATTTGAAGGAACATTTTTGGTGGGACAATATGAAGAGGGAGATTGCTGATTTTGTGTCAAGATGTATGGTTTTTCAACAAGTGAAAGCTGGAAGGAAACAGCCTGGAGGAGTCATGCAACCTCTTCCCTTACCGGAGTGGAAATGGGACAATATTACGATGGACTTTGTCATGGGGCTACCAAAGACTCCTAGAAGGAATGATGCAATATGGGTTATTGTTGATCTTCTTACTAAGTCAGCACATTTTCTTGCTATAAGAGAAGATCTACCCCTGGAACGTTTAGCAAGAATATATATTAATGAAGTTGTGAGACTTCATGGAGTACCCTTATCAATTGTTTCTGATCGTGATCCCCGTTTTACTTCATGATTTTGGAAAAGTATTCAGAAATCCCTGGATACTGAACTTCATTTGAGCACTGCTTACCATCCTCAGACAGATGGACAATCAGAACGGACTATTCAGACCTTAGAAGACATGTTGAGATCTTGCTCACTTGACTTTTAGGGTATGTGGGATCAATATTTACCACTGGTAGAATTTTCCTATAACAATAGCTTCCATTCGAGTATTCAGATGGCACCATATGAAGCGTTATACAGAAAGAGATGTCGTACACCAACCTGTTGGGATGACGTCAGTGAAAGAAAACTTGTAGGTCCAGAACTGGTGGAGGAAACGATGGAAAAGGTGAAGGTAATCCAAAATCACATCGGAGCAGCTCAAAGTAGGCAGAAGAGCTATGCCGATAATCGAAGGAAGGATTTGGAATTTCAAGTCGGTGATCATGTTTTCCTGAAGGTATCTCCATGGAAGGGAGTCATACGTTTTGGTAAGAAAGGTAAATTGAGTCCCAGGTACGTCGGACCTTTCGAAATTCTAGAACTAATTGGGGTTGTAGCTTACCGATTGGCAATGCCGCCAAGTCTCTCCAAAGTTCACGATGTGTTCCACGTATCTCTGTTGAGGAAATACATGCCTGATCCAACGCATGTACTCACCTATGAGGAATTAGAACTGGAACCCGATCTTTCCTATTGTGAAGAGCCCGTCAGGATTCTTGATACAAGAGAACAAGTACTGAGAAACCGGACGACGCGTCTGGTAAAAGTTTTGTGGAGAAACCATAAGATGGAAGATGCAACGTGGGAACCCGAGGAACTTATGATGAAGAACCACCCGAGTCTTTTCATGTGATAAGTATTCTAGAAATTTCGAGGACGAAATTATTTGAAGGAGGGGAGAATGTAACACCCCAAGCTTCTACGGTACGCTTCTCTTTGAATAATGCGATAGCGTGTGTTGTACGCAACACCGAGTTCTAACAACCAATCAAACTAGCCGTTATGAATAGTAATACCTACTTTTTAAAATTATATATATTTTATATTTCAAAATGGACTTCATTTTTGGATTTGGAATATCTAATTTAGCCTAAGGTGAAATTTTGGTACTTTTCGGATAACTTTCATATTTTGATGAATAGTGAAAATTACTAAATTTTAATTAAAAACTACTTTTTTAATAAAAATAATTAATAGTGATAAATTATGAATTTTAGTAGTTTTAAAGTATATTTAGAATATATTTTTACCATTTAATATAATGTTGGTCATTGGACATAATTTTACAATTAAACCGAACATAAACAAGTGTCAATCTTTTGATAGTTATTATCTCTTAAAAACACGCTTTTTTGTTTTGACAGCGGGAATTAATTTTAAATTAATTTCTTCCACTTCTGTGTTTTGAATTTAGGAAAATGGATTCCATATTTGGAATCAGGATGTTCAAATTGTGTAAATAGGTAACTTTTATTTTTAGACATTTTGAATAATTACTGCGGTAAATATTTTATTTACCATGGTTAAAGGTAAATCCGGTAAATAAGGGTTAAAAAATAATATTATAATAATACTATATTACCCTAAAACGTGTCTTAACCCTATTGGGTGATACATGGTCGACCATGGACATCTTTGGGTCGATTTTGGGACCCCATGGATCCACTTGTAAGTGATAATGACACTTTATTTTAATTAAGATAAAATGAATACAAAAATGACACAAGCATATATCTTTTAGAAAAACAATTGTTACATAGGGTTATATATGTTGGATTTTAGATTATAAATATTCATTAGAAATATAACAAGATTTCCCAAATAATGATATTTTATTTATAATTTTTAGACATTAAATAATTTATTTTATTTATGACACAATGATGATGCAGTAATTACTATAATAGTGAAAAATTAAAATAATTGATATTATAAATACCCAAATAAATATTCTATGAAACTTTTAATGAATTAAACTAATTTTATAGGATAATATGATATATTAGTATTGATTTAATTGACTTTGTTCGAAGTAATCAATCTGTTATGAGTTTCACAAAAATCAACTATTGAATAGTGTCAAAATTGACATAAAAGAGTTCTTAAAAAAAATATTATATTATTAATTGATATTAAATTCCTAAAAATCTAAGGTTCGGACAAGAGACTTATATCATGATATGTGCATCATTAATGGACCACTTGGGGGTCGCTTGGATGTATATAGTAAGTTTATTAACCATATTATATAAAAATACAAAGAGACATTGTAAAAGTGAAACTAATTAACTTAGAGTTAATACTTAAAGATAAGGTTAATATAAGTACCCAAACCTGTCTAAATTCTATTGGTTGAGTGGTTTTAGACCTATACCCACCTTAACATTTTAATAATAAACTTTGGAGCCATTATAAACCGAATATGAATTTATTATAATTTAATATTTCTAGCTTTTCCAAAGGTGCCCCTCACCCCTCTTATAAAAGGGCACTCCTCCTTCTCATTTCTTCACACCTTCAAAGCCTTTTGGTTCGGCCAAACTCTGCCCAAATACTCTCCCAACATCCCTCACTACAACCTAGAGGCCTTAGTTTGATCAGAAAGCCAACCTAAGGAGCCCTTTTGATCAAATCAAAAGGAAGAACCCGAAGAAGAGGTAATGATTTCACCACCCTTTTCCAAGTTCATTTCTTCTTCCACTTCTTCTTCCTTTGTTGTTACCATTCTAAAATAATAACTCCAGTATCATTTATATACTGTGATGTTATTATAAATATGGTTCAACCATATTCAGAATTCTATCCACCCTTTGAATAACATGTCACCATACGTGCGTACGTACGGCTTACCGTCTCCACGTCGTGGTGTAATTGTTATTCAATATATTATTATTTGGATGGGTATAATAATGATATGTAACTCATGTAAATAATAAATAAAACATGATAATTATTCTGAATATATGATATAACAACCATTTATATATTATTTTAAAATCAAAAGAATGATATTGTCGCTCGTGCGTACGTACGGACTACCGTCTCCACGAACGTGATGAGATTCATTCTCCATCGTATCCATTCAAGTATAATTATCATTTGATGATTTAAAAATGATGTTTAAGGACTTGATATCATTCTTGATATGAATAATATACAACCTATCCTTTACAAAAATGTCTTACGTAACAAAACATATAAAAGAAAACAAGTAAGTTAACACCCGAAACAACGATAATACTAAGATATTATTATAAATCAATATTAAAAGATCATATATGATATCATATTAATGTATATGATTCTTTTATAATTTAGTAACAATTATTTAACCATTATACAGGAGGTTAACCTACCCCAACCAAGGAAAAGTACAAGGTAAGGGTTATTTCACAATCTCTTCATTATCCGAGGTTGTTTATACGTAATAATCTACTGGGATTTCTTTATCATCCACATCCATGTTTCTTCGAAATGTATTTCAAAACATATTTATTATTTACAAGAATATGGGTTAAAGTCATTTATACCCTAGTTTGAATTTTTATAATAGGTTTATAAAGGAATCGTTCCGTCGTTTTCAAAACAAGGTCCTTTTTAACCTTTTCGACAGAATTAAGGTAAGAATGTTTTTTTAACTTATACGGCGGGTGCGGCTATTTTCCGTCGTTATAAAATCTTCAAAGCTTCCCTTACAAGCTTATAAGAATATTTTCAAAGAAAATGTTTTATTTTATATGGATCTTAAATGATTTCAAAATAAAAGGAGATATTTCTTTAAAAAGAATTTTGATTTCATCTATGTCAACATCCTTTGATGGATTTTAAGATTATTTGAAGTTGATTTATTATGATACAAAACTTATATATTGTATTGAAGGTTTTGTGATATGTTTGACTGTGGATGTTCTATTTTTATACCATTCATAGTTTATGGTGAAAGTATTGACATTTCGTATGCTAGTTTTAATGCGAATGCTTATGTTATGTTTAAACCTTTTCATATGGGAATGCATTGGACTTAATACGTGACGGGTGGAGACCGCTATAGCTCCTCGATGCATCGGTAGGTCTCATGAGACAAACTAGTGTCTTAGCACAAGGCCTTGACAAAATCTTATTTGTAGTCTTGGCACGAGGCCTTGACTATGTGGTTATGATAGTCTGGCATTATGCATTCCAACATTATGAAAGTGGTTATTGATTTTTGCATGTGATTATTCGATTAGTAGAATATCCATGTGAATAAGTAAATGGCATTATTTCATTTTATTTATGCAATACCATGTTGAAAGATCATGTTTGAAAGGCTTTTGTTTTAGTTATACATTCCCTTAAATGTTTATTCTTATTTATGAAAGTTTCCGCTATATTGTTATCCTTACTAGGCATTTGAGCTCACCCCTTTTCTATGTTTTATTTTTCCCAGGAAGTGAAGAAGTAAATTATGAATGACCTGCAGGGATATTATGTGGGGATATGAGTGTTGATTATGGAGACAATATGTTGTTGTAGTAGTTTTTCATTTTATGATGTAATGTAAGACTTATGAATATATCTAGTGTTTCCAAGGCTACTAAAAAAATCGGTCTTTCGAGACTTGATCTTTCTCGTGATCATGCCAATGTTATGTAATAATGCACCGACTCTGGGTAACTAGGGTCGGGGCGTTACAATCACCACTTTCATAATGATGGAATGCATAATTCCAGACTATCATAACCACGTTGCTAAGTCCTCGTGCCAAGACTACAAATAAGATTTGTCAAGGCCTCATTCCAAGAAACTAGTTTGTCTCATGAGACACAACGATGCATCGAGGAGCTATAGCGGGCTCCAGCCGTCACTTACTAAGTCCAATTCATTCCTCATATGAACAGGTTTAAACATAACATATACATTCATATTAAAACTAGCATACGAAATGTCAATACTTTCTCCATAAACTATGAATGGTATAAAAATAACACATCCACAGTCAAACATATCAAAAAACCTCAATACAATATTCAAGGTTTGTATCATAATAAATAAACTTCAAATAAGAATAAAATCCATCAAAGGATGTTGACATAGATGAAATAAAAACTATTTGAGGGAAATATATCTTTTTTTTTGAAATCATTTAAAAGTCACATAATTATAAAAGAAAAAATTTACTTTGAAAATATTATTATAAGATTTTAAGGTAATCTTCGATTATTTTATAATGGCGGAAATTAGCCTCACCCGCCGTATAAGTTAAAAGAAATACATTCTTACCTTAATTCTGTCAAAAAGGATAAAAATGACCTTGTATGGAAAGCGACGGAAAGATTACTTTATATACATATTATAAAAATTTAAAAAAGGGTATAAATGACATTAACCCATTTTATGTAAAATATTAATAATGATTTGAAATACATTTTTAAGAAACATGGTTGTGGATGATAAAGAGGTCCCCATAGATAATTACGTATAAACAACCATGGATAATGAAGAGATTGTGAAATAAACCCTTACCTTGTACTTTTCTTTGATAGAGTGTAGGTTAACCTACTGTATAATATTTAAATCATTGTTATTTAATTATACAAGAATCATATACATAAATATTATATCATATATGATCTTTTAATATTGTTTTGTTAATAATATTTTAGTATTATCGACATTTCAGGTGTTAACTAACTCATTTTCCTTTATATGCTTTGTTATGTAATATGTGTTTGTTATGGATAGGTTGTATCTTATTCATATCTAGAATGATATAAAGTCCTTAAAAATTACTTTTAATCATCAAATTATAATTATTCTTGAATGGATATGATGGGGAAATGAATCTCATCCCGTTCGTGGAGACGATAATCCGTACGTACGCACGCACGCTACTTCCATTTCATTTTTCATTTTAAAAGGAATAAAAACAAAATGATAAATAGGTATATTATTATTCTAGTATAATACAATATCTTTTATGTGTTACTTAAGTTCATTAACACCATCCTTTATACGTTCCATGTATGGTATGAACGAGTCATATCACTTTGAGGGGGCGGTAGTCCGCACTTCCTCAAATGAAATTATCGTATATATATATACAACATGAAAAGAATAATGGTATGACATAAAATGGAATTACATATGCTTATATATAAATATATTTAATTATAGTTCCATCATAATGGCCCCCATGATAGGTGGTAGGAGATAATTGAACAATCATCGTTTCGTGAGGCGTTTGGTTGCCATCCACAGAAACATTATGTTCTTCACCCATTAGATGGAGGTGTGTGTAAGTTTAGTTCGAATAATTCTCATAAAAATATCCTAGTTTATTTAGGATACTTGTTTTGTTAAAAAATAAAATAATAATAAGAGTTTAGAGATTGGAGAAGTAAAATAAAAGAAAAGAAGCTAAGAGAAATTGTTACCTTTAATTTGGGAAACTCCCTTTGGTTTGAACCAAAAATGGCTCTTGAAGTTCCTTATGCCTATGTTAAGGCTTCTAGGATAAGGAGAGGGATGTAGGGAGATTAATTGGGCATATTTTGGATGATACAAAATGCTTTAGAGGTGTGAGTAATTGGTTAGAAGTGGTTTCCTTTTATAAGGGGGAGGAGGGGCTCTTTAGAAAAAACTTAAAGTATTAATTTATAATAAATTCATATTCAGTTTATAATGGCTCAAAAATAGATTATTCAAAGTCTAAGGTGGGGATGGGTCTAAGTCCTTTCAACAAATATATTTTAGATAGGTTTGGGGCATTATAGTAACCTTATCTTTTAGTTTTAACTCTTAGTTAATTAGTTTGACATTTACCATGTCACTTTGTATTTTTATATTATATAGTTAATAAACTTACTATATACATACAAGAGGCCTCAAAGTGGTCCATTAATGATAAAAATATCCTGATATAAGTCCTTTGGGTGAACCTTAGTTTTTTAGGAATAGAATATCAATTAATAATATAATATTTGTTTTAAAAACTCATTTATGTCAATTTTGACACTATTCAATAATTGATTTTTGTTAAAGTCTTAAAAACTTTATTAATTCAAATAAAATTATTTTAAGCAATCTTAACATTTAATATTATCCAATAAAATTCGTTTAATTCATTAAAAGTCTCAAATTATATTTATTTGGGTATTTATAATATCAATTATTTTAATATTTCATTAATAAGGTAATTACTACATCATCATTATTTCATAAATAACTTAATTTATTTGATGTATAAAATTATAAAAAAACTACCATGAAGTAGGAAATAGTTTTAGATTTCCAATGAATATTTATAGTCTAAAATATAACTTATATAACCCCATGTAAAAATTAATTTATTAAAAGATATTTTGTTTGTATCCTATTTGTCTTTACTTTAAATTAATTAATCTAAAGAGTCATTATCACTCTCAAGTGGCTCTATGGGGTCCCAAAATCGATACAAGGATGCCCATGGTCTACCATTACTCATCCAATAAGGTTAGGACAAGTGTTAAGGTAATTTTTTAATCATTATAATATACTTTTTATCTTGAATTACCCTATTTACCTTTAACTGCGGAAAATAAAAGTCAAAAGTTACTATTCACCAAAAATTATTTTTATCTTATTGAAACACATTTACTCCTTGATTTAACCGTGTCTCTCGGATTTTCTAAATTCCACTCACAGAAGCAGTAAAATTATGTTTTAGGTGAATTTTCAAATTCTCCTGGGAGGTGGGTAAAAAACGGTGAAAAGTTCAATCAAATTTTTATATATCTAAAATTATTATAAACTGACTCCAACGAATTAAATTGAACTTATATAGGTCATATGTATCAATTTTGACATAAAATAAATTTAAATAAAATAAATAATTATTTAAATAAAAATTCGGTTTTAAACTATAACTCAGTGTTTTTCACTATTCATCAAAAATTAAAAGTTTTCAAAAAAATACCAAAAATTTACCCTAAGATAATTTTGATATTAAGAATTCAATAATGAAGTATATTTTACCAAATTAAAAACATAGAAGTTGCATTTATTAATTTAAAATTAATTCCTGCTGTCAAAACAAAAAGTCATATTTTTAGGAAATAATAACAACCAAAAGTCTGACACTTGTTTATGTCCAATTTCATAGTGAAATTACTTATAATGACCATAATTGGATTAAATGGTAAAAATATAATCTATTTATACTTCCAAACCACTGAAATTTATAATTTAACAATATAAATTATTTTGATTTAAAAAGTTGTTTTTAGTTAAAATATAGTATTTTTCACTATTCACCCAAATATGAAAGTTATCAGAAAAAATACCAAAACTTTATTGAAACTAAATTACTATGTCCCGATTCTAAATAAGAAGTTTATTTTTCTCAAATTGAATATATAAAAGTTTCAAATATTGGATTTAAAAAGGCTTCTTCATTAAAACGCGGTAAAATTGCATTTTTTGAAAAATACTTCTTTTATCTGAAAAAAATGTATTTGTTATTACATTATTTCTAAAAAACTCATAATATGGATTCTAAAATTATAAGGATTATATAAAGTTCAAAATTCAGTTAATAATATTCATAACTACTTTTGAACGGCTTCTTTAGTAAGTCATGGTGCGCTAGAACTTGGCGTTATGTGTAGTGCAAGTTATTGAATAACTTATCATGAAATATTGGGGTGTTACATTCTTCCCTCCTTCAATAAATTGAATCCTCGCAATTTGAAAATATTTTTTGAAAATAAAAGGTTGAAAATAGAAAATACCTTTGGGAAAACCCACATCAGAAATTAGGTTAATAAAATTTAGTCTTAATAAGAGGAAAAGAGAAATGAAAGGGTCAACACCAAATTATGATCTCAATTAGAAGAACATTGGTTGAAATTAGAGACATATAATTGGAGGAAAAAATGTAAATATTTATAAGTATTGATTGAAGTCATCAATCACAAACAAGTGCAAAATTTAGGGCCTTAAATTCATCAATCTATGATGATTTAAAATACCATCGGTTCAATAAAACATATGCTATTAGGATAAGACATTTTTTGTTTTAAGATCTCTTCACTAAAGTATAAGAATTAATTTCTTCATTGAATAAGAGAAGAAGAAAAATATATACTTGACAAGTAGAGTCTCATCCTTTAACTAAGTTTTACCACAAACTCATCTTTCACTCTAAAAGATAAAAGAACTTAAAAATAAAATTCTATTTATCCTATTCGTATGGGATTCAAAAAAAAAGAATTTATAATTCATGTAGTAGAACCCTTAAAAAAGACTACATTATTCAATCCAGGACATCACATGGGTTAGTGGTAGGTGATACACCCTTTTCTCCCTTCGGTTGTGGGTTCAAGTCTCGCAGCCTTACCGGACGCGATGGGTTGCTGCCCGACCTCCGGGTTGTCATTTTTATGGAAATCAAGAAATAATCTCAAACTAGAATTATCCAAAATAATTCTGTCCAAACTCACAATCCAAAATTTATAAGGTAGGTAATCACAATGAAGATCCTTTTTTCCCACGTAATAACATGTGAACACCTTCATCATGTATTCTTTTAAAACACTGCAACATCCCGAAATACCATAACACCTTATTGATTAAATTCATGATCACCTATTACTTATAGAATATTGGATATACTCCTTCTATCCAAAAATGTTGAAAACTCCAACAATGATGGAATATACAAATCATTAATCAGTTTCAAGGTAGTCAAGAATATCCAATATAATTTATCCAAATCAATCATGTATTATTCCAAAATCACTACCTAGGTATCAGAACCATATTATGGTTTATCTTTCTCTCAACCATATATTTTCCAAAAATTTAACCTTCTATTGAGTCACTTTTGTTTGTTCCACACAATCTCATGTACTTAATGAAATAGTACTGCAGTACAATCCTTATATACTCTATAATTATTATAACCAGTACATTGTTGATACAACACTCAAATGACATAATTCTCTAATAACAACATAATAATTCTAACCATTCCTCCTCATCTTTGGTAGTATCATAACTTGATTATTATCCAATTGCATCATTTGGGGAATACTCTGATGATTTGGACATTGGTTCACATAGTGTCCCAACTCCTTGAAGATGAAGCATTGTACATTTGAAACCTTTTTCTCACCCTTATAGTCACGTTGATGTCCTTTTTCTCCACACATATAACAAACTCCCATTCCCTTCAGGCAAGTTCTAGGGTGTTTCTTTCCACAGTTATCACATATGGGAAAATTCTTCTTTTCCTTGTTCCCTTTATCCATCTTTCTCTCTTCCATCCTTTTCTTCTCTTTCTTCCCTTCAAAGCCATAGGACTCATAGAATTCTTTTCTTAACATATTAACACATGATACTATTTCTTCATATGTTGAGAATACATGGAAGACTATTTCCCTTATAAATGTTGGATTAATACTATGAAATATAAGATCCTTCTTAATCTTTAGATCATACATATTTCTGGAGTTCACATTCCTTCTACTGGGAGCCATTTCTATACAATAGCATAAACTAGTTCAGTTTATGAATTGCAATGAATAATTCCAAACTTGTAAAATACCTAACATAAATTGAATGGTTTTTGGATATAATCCATAATCATAAAAATGTTTTCTTTGAGTAAGTATATAATCATAAACCCTTTATAATAGATTGTAAATAAAATGAGAATTATACTAAGCATATCCCCCAGGAGTTTCGTAACCAAGAGTACAGCAAGGCCCATTGTCTTGCACCAATTCCCGTTCGAGTCTAGATCAAAGCGATGTTTTCAGGTTTTACATCTAGGAACATATTTTCTAGATCCGTCTCTACCTGCTCATATCCAGACAAGGATGTATTTCTTAGAAAACTCACAAAATCTGTACAATACTAAAATTCTAGGAAGTTATTCTATACTAATCCTCAAAGTCCATCTTAGGTCTATGTGATCCAATCAGAGTTTATCTAAATCTAGCTTCCAAGGTTTGTAATAAACTTCCTTTGATACCAACTATATTTCCCTGACCCCAGTTACCCAGAGTCGGTTCATTATTACATAACATTGGCATGATCACAAAAGATCATGTCCTAAAGGACCGATTAGTTTTGTAGACTTGGAATCACTAGATACATTCATCAGTCTTACATTAAATAAAGTGAAAATTACAACAAAATCTTATCTACACACTCATATCCCCTTATACTATCCCTAAAGGTTATTCATAAAATACTTCTTCACATCTTAGGAAAAATAAAACATAGAAAGGGGTGAGCTCAAATGCCCAGTAAGGATAACAATATAGAGGAAATTTTCATAAATAAGCATAAACATTTAAGGCAATGTATAACTAAAACAAAAGCCTTTTAAACTTGAAATTCAACAGAATATGGAAAATATAAAATCAAATAATTCCATTTACTTATTCAAATGGATATTCTACTAGTCGAATAATCACATGCAATGTCAATAACCACTTTCATAATGATAAAAAGCATAACGCCAGACTCTCATAACCACATAGCCAAGGACTCATGCCAAGACTACAAAATATTTTGTCAAGGCCTCGTTACAAGACACTAGTTTGTCTCATGAGACCTAGAGATTCATCGAGTAGCTATAGCGGGCTCCACCCGTCACTTACTAAGTCCAATGCATTCCTCATATGAAGAGGTTTAAACATAACATAAACATTCGTATTAAAAATAGCATACGAAATATCAATACTTTCTCTATAAACCATGAATTGTATAAAAATAACACATCCACAGTCAAACATATCACAAAACATTCAATAAAATAAGAAAGTTTTGTATCATAATAAATAAACTTCAAATAAGATTAAAATCAATCAATGTTTGTTAACATAGATGAAATCAAAACTATTTGAGAGAAATATCTGTTTTTTTTGAAATAATTTAAAAGTCACATAATTATAAAAGAAAAAATTTACTTTGAAAATCTTCTTATAAGCTTGTAAGGGAAGCTTCGACGATTTTATAACATCATAAATTATCCTCACCCACCGTATAAGTTGAAAAAAAGGCATTCTTACCTTAATTCTGTCGAAAATGTAAAAAATGACCTTGTTTGGAAAACGATGGAAAGATTACTATATAAAAATATAATAAAAAGTAAAACAAGGGTATAAATGAATTTAACCCATAGTTTGAAAAATATTAAGAATGATTTGAAATACATTTTTAAGAGGCATGGATGTGTATGATAAAAAGGTCCTAGTGGATAATTACGTACAAACAACCTTGGACAATGAAGAGATTGTGAAATAAACCCTTACCTTGTACTTTTCCTTGATAGAGTGTAGGTTAACCTCCTTTATAATAGTTAAAACATTTTTATTAAATTATACAAGAATCATATACATAAATATGATATCATATATGATCTTTTAATATTTCCTTGTTAATAATATTTTAGTATTATCGTCATTTCGGGTGTTAACTAATTCGTTTTCCTTTATATGCTTCGTTACGTAAGCCGGGTTTGTTATGGATAGGTTGTATCTTATTCATATCTATAATGATATCATGTACTTAAAAAATTACTTTTAATCATAAAATGAGAATTAGTCTTGAATGGATATGATGGGGAAATGAATCTCATCACGTTCGTGGAGACGGTAATCTGTACGTACGCCCGAACTCTACTTCCATTTCATTTTTCATTTTAAAAGGAATAAAAAACAAATGATACATAGTTATAATATTATTCCAGTATAATATAATATCTTATATGTGTTACTTAAGTTCATTAACACCATCCTTTATACATTCCATGTATGGTATGAACGATTCATATCACTTTGAGGGGGCGGTAGTCCGCACTTCCTCAAATGACATTATCGTATATATATACAACATGAAACAAATAATGGTATGCTATAAAATTGAATTAAATAAGATTATATAAAAATATATTTAATTATATTTCCATCATAATGGCCACCATGAGAGGTGGTAGGAGATAATTGAACAATCATCATTTCATGAGGTGTTTGGTTGCCATCCACAGAAACATTATGTTCTTCACCCATTAGATGGAGGTGTGTGTAAGTGTAGTTTGAATAATTATCATAAAAATATCCTAGTATTTTTAGGATACTGGTTTTGGTACAAAATAAAATAATAATAAGAGTTTAGTGGTTTGAGAAGTAAAATAAAAGAAAAGAAGCTAACAGAAATTGTTACCTTTAATTTGGGTAACTCCCTTTGGTTTGAACTGAAAAGGACCCTTGAAGTGCCTTCTTCCTAAGGTAATTCTTCCAGAAGGAGTAAAGGGATGTAGGGTTATTAATTGGGTAGAGTTTGGACAAGCCAAAAGACTTTAGAGGTGTGAGGAATTGGTTATAAGTGGTGTCCTTTTATAAGGGGGAGGAGGGGGCTCTTTAGGAAAAAGTTAAAGTATTAATTTATAATAAATTCATATTCGGTTTCTAATGTATCCAAAGTGGATTATTAAACGTATAAGGTGGGTATGGTTCTAAAACTTTTCAACGAATATATTTTAGACAGGTTTGGGTCATTATATTAACCTTATCTTTTAGTTTTATCTCTTAGTTAATTAGTCTGACATTTAACTTGTCACTTTGAATTTTTATATTATATAGTTAATAAACTTACTATATAAATCTAAGAGACCCAAAAGTGGTCCATTAATGATACAACTATCCTGATATAAGTCCTTTGGCCGAACCATAGATTTTTAGGAATAGAATATCAATTAATAATATAATATTTGTTTTAAAAACTCATTTATGTCAATTTTGACACTATTCAATAATTGATTTCTTTTAAAGTCTTAAGAACTTTATTAATTCTAATAAAATTATTTTAAGCAATTCTAAAATGTAATATTAACCAATAAAATTCGTGTAATTCATTAAAAGTCTCAAATTATATTTATTTGGGTATTTATAATATCAATTATTTTAATATTTCATTAATAAGGTAATTACAACATCATCATTATGTCATAAATAACTTAATTTATTTGATGTCTAAAAATTATAAAAAAACTACCATTATGTAGGAAATCTTTTTATATTTTAAATTAATATTTATAGTCTAAAATATAACTTATATAACCCCATGTAAAAATTAATTTACTAAAAGATATTTGTTTGTGTCATTTTTGTCTTTACCTTAGATTAATTAATCTAAAGAGTCATTATCACCATCAAGTTGCTCCATGGGGTCCCCAAATCGACCGATGGATGGCCATGGTCGTCCATGACTCATCCAATAAGGTTAGGACAAGCGTTAAGGTAATTTGGTATTATTATAATATACTTTTTATCTTGAATTACCCTATTTACCTTTAACCGCGGTAAATAAAAGGCAAAAGTTACTATTCACAAAAAAATATTTTTATCTTATTGATCTATATTTTACTCCTTGATATTAACCATGTCTCTCCGATTTTTAAAATTCCACTCACAGAAGTGGCAAAATTATGTTTTATGTGAATTTGAAAATTCTCCTAGGAGGTGGGTAAAAGATGGTGAAAAGTTCAATCAAATTTTTATATATTTAAAATTATTAAACACTGACTCCAATGAATTAAATTGAAATTATATAGGGATTATGTATCTATTTTGACATAAAATAAATTTAAATAAAATAAATAATTATTTAAATAAAAATTCGGTTTTAAACTACAACAGATTGTTTTTCACTATTCATTAAAAATTAAAAGTTTTCAGAAAAATACCAAAAATTTACCCTAAGATAATTTTGATATTCTGAATTCAATAATTAACTCTATTTTACCAAATTAAAAACGTAGAAGTTTCATTTATTAATTTAAAATTAATTCCCGCTGTCAAAACCAAAATGCGTATTTTTAAGAAATAATAACGACCAAAAGTTTGACACTTGTTTATGTCCAATTTCAAAGTGAAATTACTTAAAATGACCATCATTGGATTAAATGGTAAAAATATAATCTATTTATACTTCCAAACCATTGAAATGCATAATTTAACAATATAAATTATTTTGATTTAAAAAGTTGTTTTCAGTTAAAATATAGTATTTTCACTATTCACCCAAATATGAAAGTTATCAGAAAACACCAAAACTTTATGGAAACTAAATTATTATGTCCCGATTCTAAATAATAAGTTTATTTTGTCAAATTTAATATATAAAAGTTTCAAATATTGGATTTAAAAAGGCTTCTCCATTAAAGGGCGGTAAAATTGCATTTTTTGAAAAATACTTCTTTTATCTAAAAAATGTATTTGTTATTAAATTATGTCTAAGAAACACATAATATGGATTCAAAAATTATAATGATTATATAAAGTTCAAAATTCAGTTAATACTATTCATAACCGCTTTTTAACGGCTTGTTTGGTAAGTCATGGTGCGCTAGAACTCGATGTTGCGTGCTGTGCAAGTTATTGAATAACGTACTATGAAATCTTGGGGTGTTACATTATATTGGTGAAGGGATTCTACACACAATTCAAGGTGTTAAAAACAATAATAGGATGACTAAGTAGAACCAAATGAGGTCTAGAAGTAGGCTTGGAGTGGTGGGTTTCAAAAATGGATTTCATTTCCTCATTCAAAGAGATTCCAAAAGCTATGAACTTCAAAATTCCATATTCTTTCTTTCTCAGGGGTCCTTTCAACCATTTTAAATACCAAGTTTAATCATTGAAACACCAAAATAGATTAAAAATAGCTATATCATACTTAACATTAAATCCAATCAAATAACTAACATATCATAGGTAAACTATATCCTTTCCATTTATAACTCATCATGTTGCAAACCAGGTCAAAGATCATTCATGATCACAACATAGAATATCCACACCCAAAACAATAGTCATTAAAACCACTATAAATTTTACCTAGGGATTCCAATAGAAATATCTTGGAACCACACTTGAAGAAAAAATATCCACTATTGTGTGTAGAACCACAATGACATGGTCACCCACTAAAAAAAGTGTTTTGAACCCCATATCTAACAAATATTAAAAAAAAGGCTAACTCACTATTCCCAAAACATCTCTATGACCTTCATAAAAATATAACATCTTCCAAAATGTGTGTTTTTTCTACCCTCATAAATAAACCCAACTTTAACTCTATAGATCACCTTCCAAAATTCCCACTAACATCTCCAAATCCTAGAGAAAACAAGTTAAAAGTTAAAAAAGTTTTGAGGCCTTACATAAGATACATACAAAATGATTCACATTCTTGAGAATCAAAATTAATCCCAAAAAATATAAGAAACATGAAAACCAAACACTCCTAGGATATACCTGAAGTTTTTATGATTGTCTTATAATAATTTTTCAAAGTAATGATTCTATTCTAAGGTGTATAGTGAAATTAGATTCAAATCCTTGGTGATGGTACTATATTTTGGATTCAATTTTTTTTTGTTTTGTGTTTTTAGAGGGGGGTGGGTGGAGTTGTTTGAAGTGTTTTGGGGAAAATATTGATTGATGAATTTAATTTAAAAATTTAATAAATATTTGGATGGTTTCATTATTTGGGATTAAGGATTCTGATATCCTTTATATTTTTGATATATTGCACGAAATTTACCCCTACTTCACAACATGTGTTTGATCAGAGTTAACAATTGTTTGGAATTTAATCCCAACATTAACTTGGGTTCTAATATCAATCAATACTTTATTATGGAAGTGTATTTATGTTTCCAATAATCCATTTAATACACAAGTTAAACCAAATATTTCATCAATCCATGACATTTTAAGTTTAGAATACACAATGTTAACTTAAAGAATATTTAATGACCAAAAGCTCTAAATCAATTAATATCAAAAAATTATGAATCCCCCAGATGAATGATTTATTCAGACATTGATATTTTTATTAATCTATTTGATGATACTTATGGTGATGAGCTTCAATGGTAAGATAAACAACCTGATAATAAAGGAGCGGTGAATGGAATAGACACACGAAACATGAAGAGAGGTAAATACACACTTTTTATTGAATAAGAAAGTGAGAAAAGGGAAGTATTTTTAAATTGATTTAAACTATTTTAAGATCATTACAATTTTATAATAGAAGGTGAATGAAAATAAGAGTTTATGATAAATAAACATTCATTAATATTCAATTGAAATGAAAACAAACTTACAAGATTACAATTGAAAAGAAGTAACAATTAACATGGAAAGGAAAGTGGAGGAGATGTTTATCTTGTTGAAAAAAGAGTATGAAAATATATCCTAGGGACTTGTAAATTATATGGTCATTCCAATACTCCTCCTTATGTTCTGAAATTGAAACCCCTTTTCGGGATAAGAGGAGGATGAATTTATATCCAAAGTAGGTAGATTGCATTCATTACAAAACCATCCTTGAAGTTTACTTGACCATTTCACCATTTAGACAGTTGAATACAGAGAAATATTAATCTTAAAAGTTGTATATATATATGTGAATAGTTCACCCTCCAATTATGGGGCCATTGGACTTTTTCATCCAAAGTTATGTCTATTTTCACAAACCATGTGTTGTTTTCCATTTTTGTTCATACTTTTTCAAAGACCACAATGTGAATTAGAATTAATATAGGAATATTCCCCAAAACTCAAGCCTTTTATTATAAAAATATAGAATCCTATATCTTTACTTTATCTATAAAAAATTCCAGTTCAATTGGAATATTGAATTAGTTTAAAATTCAACAATTATGGACTATAATCAAATCCTGGACTAAATGTAAGGATATAATTACATTCATAAATTGGGACACTTATTGGTTGATTTTGGACTTGAAATTATTGTCCAAGATGTGATGGATTTTCCTT
Source organism: Viscum album (assembly GCA_963277665.1). Lineage (NCBI taxonomy): Eukaryota > Viridiplantae > Streptophyta > Magnoliopsida > Santalales > Viscaceae > Viscum > Viscum album. The sequence continues at coordinate 1,038,826,707 of OY728125.1, forward strand.
AATCTTTTGGTTGAGTATCCATGAAATTTTACCCGTGTATTGATCCCAAAAAATATAGCATCACAGCTGGTCCAATTTATTTGATGGATTATTTGGGACTTTTTTTGTGGTATATATGGCCCTCCAAATTATTTAATTGGGAAAATATCTAATTTAATGATTTGTTCTAATTTTAATTATGAACACTAAAAAATAATAATCACATCATTTTGATTAGTATTTTGAAATATATAATAAAAAAATTAAACTATGGTGTAATTGTATGAATTAAAACAATGATCTTTATATATGTTTATGATCAAAACATGAACATTGTATAGAAATAAATTTTTTTTTGATAAAAAATAAGAAATTATTGTAATTTAAAATCATGAATTAATATGTAATATCAACTCCCATACACTTAATATAGTACATGTACTCATGTAATATAAATATAAAAACATAACGAAATCATTTTCACTTATAATCAAATATTAAAATTTTGTTTTCACCAATCTGGGGAGGATAATACTAATTTAATCATTCATAAATAATTCCACCAATTTTTTTACTACAATCACGTGACAATAAAATTCATTTTTCTTGTTCAAAATTGGAATTTGAAAATGTGGTCACCCAAAATGTACTCATCTCGAGATGATTTATATTTATTCAATGAGGTTCACTCATTCACCAACCAAAAGTTGAATCATAAAGTTTAGAAGAGATTTCATCTTCCATTACCAATCATAAATATGGAAAGTATCAAGAGGTATTTTTATAGGGTTTTCAGTGGCTACGAGATGGTAGGAATATAATAGTCAAAAGATCCAAAAATAGGGTTAAAATACCAACATGGAAAAAGAAATGAACATTTTTTTTGAAATGAGAGATGGAAGGAAAACCAAGCACATATTTAGAAGGGAAAAAATGTGAAGGAAGAAAAAAATATATTGAAAATTTTTATAGGATGAATAAATGTAATATGTAAAAAACACATGACCTCTTCCAATGACACATGAAAATATGTTGCAAGTGTTGTTTTTTTTAATTTTTTTTAGAATTTTGACATGGAAAAAATCTTACATTCATTGTCCATCCCTTTTTTTATCTCCTCACAAAACTAATTTTAATATTTATAATAAGATAAAAGATTGAGGAAGAGTGGTTTTTCAGCTTCCCATGAAACAACTTGTTCTTTTTTGTCATTTTTTGGGTTTTTTTCATTTTTTTCAAAGTTTTGAACACTTTTAAATAAAATTTGTACAAAACTATATAAAAATAAATCCATTCCAAAAAATCACCAAATTAAAACCTATCCCCTAAAATTAAATGGATTATTTCCCCCAAACATATGATGACACATTAGAAATAAGGGAAAGAATACCTAAAATTAAATCAACCCCCATACTTAAATTTCAATATATCATGAAATGAAAATCCATATAGTAGTTGTGTGGGAAAAGGTTTTGGGTTTTTAATTTGGCTATGAGAAAATGGGTTTTGATATACTGAAAGGGTTTTTTAATATGAGGATTAATGTAAGGGTAATTGGAGGAAATTTGGCTATTTTGACTCTCATGTGGTTCAAAAAATACCTATATCATATTAATATATCCTAAAGAAGGAAATTAAGTCAGAACTTCCACAAATCAAAGACTCAAAATTGGGGGTGAAAAATAAACAATATGAAACTTCGGTTATAGTTAACATTGTCATGAAGGATAACATTGTTTCTCTAGGTTGGAGAAGAATCATTTTGGAAATAAAAAATTGAGCATTCGGAACATATTGTCCTTGAATAGAAAATGGATACCCAAGTTTTTAATGAAAACAAAAAATTATTTATATGAAAATTTTTACTCTCCAAAATGGTTGGAAAAAAATTAAATTTTAATGGTGAGTTATTGTGACTCTTTTTATTTTTTAGTTTTTTTAGTGTTTTTGATTTTTTTTAAAAAATAAACACACACACAAAAGATAATTTTAAAAAAAGGGTTTGATGAAAAATGTGGTAAAAAATGATAATGTGATAGGAAGAATAATAAATATAGAATTATTGAGTGAGAAATAGGAGTAGGAAGAATATAGGGAGAGGGAGTTAAAGAGAAATAGGTTCTCCCTAGTTTGGATTTGGTGGGTCACCATCTCCATCCAGTGGTGGGTCTTATAGTTGTCCTACATTTTCTTACATGACTATTATATCATTTTAAAGATACAAAACATATTAGTGTTACAAATCCAGGATAAAAAGATTTAGTGTCTTAGGAAAATTAGGATTAGATATAACTTTTACATAATAAAATATAAAAATTATTTAAATCTTTCTTCTATAGATTCTTAGTGGCCTTCACATTCTCTTTAGTATAAGTAATCACTAAAAGATTTCATCAATGAAAGGGGTGAGAAAAAATCCTAGTAAGAGGATAAATAAGAACATGTTTCAATATAACATGGGTGAGAATAATCATCCCCATAAAAACATAATCATAGCATCATCATCATAGTCATTAGGGGAAGTATTATATGAAGTCATGGAATGTGGAAATTCATAAAAATAAAACATCATGTCTTTGTGGTTGTGAAAAAAGCTAGCATCATGTTCACACATAACATATGTTCATAATCATAACCTGATCCCTGTGAAAACAATTTAGCATATTTTTCACCAATATTTCATATTATCTCATTCTATACATCACATTAACTAATGCACTGGAGCACTATATAATTCTGGGTGCACGTGTCACATCATAACATTCAAACAATCATGCATGATATATAGAACATATAATAATATTTTCCATAAAATAACGCATGGAAATTAAGTAGTTTTCATTATAATTTTACAGATAATAATTTCATGAATAAAAATTGGGGTCCGCAAAATAAAAAGGTAACACACTTGGTATAATAATTTTAAACCTTGAGTGAAGAGGAAACAATATCAAGAGAATTAAAAAATGTTTTTTTGAAGGAAGGGTTATTTTGGAAAAATAATTGTATTTGTAACAAAATAAGATTGTAAATATTTATATCCCAGAAAATAAAAGGTAATAACAAATAAATTATATTTTAGTAACATTAAAATAACATCGACATTGAAATTTGTAATGAAATAGGAATAACCCAAAGAAATAAAATTGGGTTTGAGAATCCAATTACCTTATGTCCGAATGATTTATTCCCTTTAATATCATAGATAATAAAATTAGATCCATTAATTAATAAATAAAGAAACCATAATACATATATTAGATTCATTATGATTTTATTAAGTTTTCATGGCCATTTTTATGAGTTATATAGTTCAATTTCATCATTTGGGAGTGTTTGTTTTCTTGGTCTTCATGATCGATTCACTTTTATATATGTGTGGAAGATCATGTAAAATGAGAATATTTATCCAAAACATAATTTATATATTTTTAATTAAATTATATAAGTTTAAATAGTCTTAAATATTTTTCATATATGAGGATGATTCATTAGAGAAAATGTTAATGATAATCATTTATATTAATTTGGCGGTTTTTTGATCATTACGAACTAGTTTTGGGTTATTATTTAATATTATGTATATATGTTAGTTACAAAACATAAAAAAGGTTATAAAATAAATTTTAAAATATTTTTCAACCATTAGAATTATTTTATGACTATACTTGAAGGTGATAGGGGAAAATTAAAACTTTTCGTCCTTGAAGGCGATAAATCAACACCTCTCATACGATGTTTTCATTTTTGGAATAAATGGGAGAGGCGAAGAGGTTTGATGAAACATTATTAAATTAAAATATTATAATTTTTGTATACATAAGATACTAGATTAATCATTACACTTGTATAAGGGCAGGTGAGGAGAGAATAAGAAAAGAAAATGAATTGAAAATAAAAAAAAGATGATTTTACCTCTAGAATTCTTCTCCTTGAGAAGCTTCTTATGAAAATTGGTTTGTTCTTTTATTGCTAAAAATAATATTGGATTTGGGGAAGAGTCTTGGGAAGAGTATTGGGCATAATTCGGACAATTTTTAAAGCTTGGAAGTTGTGAGGAGAAGAGGGGGTGAGGGGTGGTATTTAGAGGAGAGGACATTGGTGTTTTTTGATTATTTTATTCATTAATTTATTATTTTGGATCAAGACTATAATTTTTTTTAGATTTATCACAAAATATTTTAAATTATAAATAATAATTAGAGATTGTGGTGATTACATCATCCATACCTCTACAATGACTAAAAAATCCTTGTATTTAGCTAATATTGCAAATTACCGTATTTCATTATTCACCAAAATTTCAACTATTTTAGAAAAACCGCAAAAATTAACCCCGACCATTTTTTGATACTAATAATTTAGAAAATGAACTCAATTTTATGAAAATAATTCTACAAATATGATAAATTTAGTTTTTAATTAAAATCAACTATTTTTTTTGAAAAATACCGATTTTAAAATTAAAACTGATTTTATGAGATTTTGAAAAAATAATTATGGTCTCATAAATTTTTATTAATTATTTTAATTATTTTATGGATATAATTTTTCTTTTAAATCATTATATTAATTATAAAATTGTAAAAACACATTTTTGTTTTACAAAAATACAAACTCTTAATTTATCATTTTTAAAACATTTATTTACTTATACGATGATATAATTATATTATATTGTAATTTATAAGATGCCTAAATTTTATTTATAATTTGATAGTTGATGTTACTATTCTACTTGCCATATTACTATTCTTAATGGTAATGTTACTATTCCATGGGTCAAGTTATTATTCCATCGGTATAAGTTCCTTAATTTCTATGAATATCACTTATTTCATTATTTATTTATGAGAATAATGTTTTTATTAGGATATATATTATATGACTATGTTTTATACCATATAAATTAATTACGAGAAGGGAATTTTTTTCTATTTATAAAAGTTTGGGTTATTACATTCTTCTACCCTTTTTAAATTTCTCCCACTAAAATTCATTTTACATAATAAGATGAGAAAATGTGAGGGTAATTCTCCTTTATTAACTCCTTTTGTTCCCATGTTTCCTCTTTATACTTTTTCTTCTTTAATAGTAATTTGACCAGGTGAGTAGTCTTGTCAAATAGAACATTATCTCTATGGTCCAAGATCTTCACCGACTACTCCTCATAAGAGAGATCATTTTCCAACTGTACCACCCTAGAATTCAATACATATGAGGAATCTCGTATGTACTTTATAAAGAGGGATACATAGAATACATCATGTAGTTGAGAAATGGTTGGTGGAAGTGCTAGTCGATTGTCCACTACTCCATCATGACCAAGAATATCAAAGGGACTGATGTACTTAAGACATAACTTTCCTTTCTTACCAAATATCACTATCCACTTCCATAGAGATATGTGGAGGAATACCATGTCTCCAACCATAACCTCCTATACTCATCCAATATTGAATGCGTATCTATTTTCTTCACTTTAGGCATCCTTGATGTGGTACTTAATGGTTTTCACCTTCTCAACAATTTCTTCAAACATTTCAGGTCCTAACAACTTATGTTTACCAACTTCATACCACCATGCTATTTTTATACATATTTTCCCCTAAAGGTATTCATATGGATCTATTTGGATTCTCGAGTGGAAACTGTTGTTGTAAGAGAACTTGAATAGGGGTTGATGTTGGTCCCATCCTCCATTAATGTCCATAAATCATTCACTCAACATGTCTTCTAGTGTTGGAATATATTGCTCGGATTTTCCATAAGTTTTTGGATGATAATACTTACTGATGTTCATCTTAGTGTTTTGAGCATGTTGGAGACTTTTCAAGAACTTGGAGGTGAATCTCGGATCTCATTTAGATATAATCAATAGTGGTACTTCATGCAGGATTACCATTTCTCTATGGTATATCCGTGAATGTTGATCTAGTGAAAAGTCCTCTCATTTTATAAAAAAGTGATTTTTCTTTGTGAGACGATCCATAACAACCCATATAACATTGTTTCTTATATGTTTCTTTAGAATTTCATTGAAAAAGTTCGAGGTGATGTTTTCCTATTTCCATGTTGGTATGAGTAATGGTTGCGCTATCGCCTAATTATTTTTTCTTTAATCCTTCAGTTGTTTACATACTATTAACTTTTATTTATATTTAGTGATCTACTTCTTCATATTGTCCCACCAATATTGATCTTAGATATCTCAAAATATCTTTGTGCTTCCTGGGTGAATAGAGAAAGTTGATTTATGTGAATCATTTAGAATATCTTTCATTATCTCTAGATTGGATGGTACACATAGTTGTGAACCAAATCTTATGACCCCTTATTTATCAATTTTGAACTCCAAGTATTTTTCCTTTCTAATAGCTTCTACCTTATTCTGAATTTCTACATCATTTTTGGGAATCCTTTATTTTCTCTATGAGTGATGGTTGAGCAATAATTTTAGAAAATATTGATGATGTTCCTTTCTTAATGATTCCCATGTACATTCTTGGAAAATATAATAAGATCAGATCCTTCAAAATTGTCATCTTTGATAATGTTGTAAGATCCTTTTTAATTAGAGAATCTTCCAATTTATTTACCTTACCTAGATGGTAGTGGATTGAGGATTCATAATCCTTGATGATATCTAACTATCTTCACTAGTTTATATTAATATAATTCCATGTGAATATATATTTTAGGGACTTACGATCAGTATATATCTCAAACATATCCCCATTATGATAATACCGCCATATTTTCAATATGAAGATCACATCTTCCAACTCCAGATCATGTGTGGAACAATTTTTCCCTTGAATTTTAAATTAACTTGAGGCGTAGGATATCAATTTGAAAATTTTTATTAGTAAAAAACCTAATACCTTCTTTGAAGCATCACTATATTCCATAAAGAGTTACCAACTTATCGGTAGTGTGAGTACTGGTGTAGTGATAAGCTTATTTTTCAACTCTTTGAGGCAGTCTTCATAGTCATTGGTCCATACAAACTTTACTCCCTTCTGATTAAATTTGGTTAGTGGGTTTTAAAATCATGAGAAAATATTCACAAATTGTTGATAATACCCAGATAGACCAAGAAAACTACAAATCTCCATTATTGATGTTGTCCTAGGCCAATCTTAGATTTCATTTATCTTGGAAGGGTCCATGGATATTACTCTATTGGTGGTAACATTCCCCAAGAATGATACTTATTCCATCTATAACTCATATCTACTTTACTTGGAATATAGCTTCTCCCTCCGCATGGTCTTTAGTACAATATTCAAATGATCCTCATGTTCCTCCTCTATTTGGAATTATATCATAATATCATCAATAATGACTGCCATAAATTTTTCGACGTAATCTCTAAAGGCTCTATTCATAAATTCCATGAATATTTATGGAAAATTAGTGAGTCCAAAATGAATAACTATGAACTTATAGTGTTAATTAATTATTCTAAATGTAGTCTTGGGAATATCTTACTTCACCACCTTTAATTGGTGATATGCTGACCAAAGAACCATATTATAAAAATAATTTTCCACACCTAGCTGAATGAAAAAGTAATTGATCTACATAAGGGGATACTTGTTCTTTATCATGATTTTTTTCATTTCACAATAATCAATGCGAAGCCGCATTGATCTATCCTACTTTTTGATGAAGATAATATGTGCACCCTATGGTGAAGCCCTCAGGTGTATGAGACCCCTATTTAAATTCTATTGTAACTGCTTCTTTAGTTCTTCCAACTCAATGGTGTCCATTCTATAATGATTATATGATATAAGAAGAGATCTCAGAATAATTTCAATTGAGAACTCAACCCCTCAGTCATGAGGAAGAAAAGGAAATTATTCAGGGAACACATTAGTGTAGTTCATCACAATGGGAATGTCTTTGATCATGATTCTATCATTTGTCTCAATTATTTTAGACAGATATACTTTATCACCAGTGAATAATGTCCAAAAAATTTTCTATCTTCCTCATGTATCTTCGACATTCATGATTTTGGTGGCCCTGTCTGTAACACCCCAAGTAAATAAAGAATATGACATTTTCATATTTATCCATATTTGTGAGTAAAATATTAATATGACTTTAAAGGGGACGCTATGCTCGATGGCGTACCCAACACGCAACAACGAGTTTCTTGGGAATCTTACGTTGCACTCTAATAATAAAATAATATTATTTTAAATAGTAGTTAACATGTAGCCGTTGTAATGGCGGGAATGGATAGAAATAACTAAAATATGATTATATATGTTTTTAAATGTTTTTACATTTATCCAATAAAAGATAAAGGCTTAAAATATGGAAAGAATTCAATTTTAGGCGTATATGCCCTAGTTTTCACTAAAGGTTCACTTATCACCTTTTGATGGAAAACCGTCATTAAATATAGTTTTGTTCACTCTTATACATTCTATTGGACCAAATAAAACTCTTCTTAAGAATCGGGACATCAAAATTTACTTTGTGTAAATTTTTGGTATCTTTCCGATAATGTTCATTTTTTTCCAATGAATAGCGTAAAATGTTGTATTTTAATTCAAAACCTCTTTTTAATCTAATTTATTTATATGATTAGATTATCTTTTGAATTGGTTTTAAAGTGAAATTAGAATATATTTTTACCATTAACTCCAATAGTGGTCATTGGAATTAATTTCACTTTGAAATCAGACTTAAACTAGTGTCAATCTTTTGATACTTATTGTTTCATAAAAACACACTATTTGCTTTGACAACGGGAATTAATTATTAAATTAATTAACGTGACTTAAATGTTTTGAATTTTGTAAAATAGACTTCATTTTTGAATTCAGAATATCAAATATATCTTAGGGTGAATTTTTTGGATTTTTCTGAAAAACTTCAATTTTTGATGAATAGTGAAACCACTAAGTGGTACTTATAAAAATTGATTTTTCCGTTTAAACGAAATTTTGACATCTTTGTGTTTTGAATTTCAAAAATCCGAAATACATGGTTGTCATTAAGAAGTAAAATGTGGTTCAATGGGATAAAAATAATTTTTTGGTGAATAGTAACTTATTATGTTTTTAATCGCGATTAGAGGTAATTAGTGTAGTTTAAGGTAAAAATAATGTTTTAATAATATGAAATGAACTTGACACATATCCTACACTCATTGGTTGTGTCATGGCAGACCAAGACAAGCCATGGGTAAACTTGGGGACCCCATGGAGCCACTTTGGTTGGGAAATGACATAAATAACTTTTTATTTAATGTTAAAGTAAAAATGACACAAACATCATATGTTTTACGAAAACAATTTTTACATGGTGTTATAATGATCAAATATTTGATTATAAATAGTCATTGGAAAGCTAAAAAGATTTAATACATTATAATATTTGTTTTATAATTTTTAGACTTTAAATAAAATAAATTATTTATGACATCATGATGATGCAGCGATGACATCATTATTTAACGATTTAAATAAAATGGAAAGATAATGTAAAATATAAGACCTACACATGTCCAAAACCAATTAGATGAGTTTATTTCGAAGCCTAATCACCTTATACACGAATTATATCAATGTGGTACCTTTTAAAAACGAAAACACATTTTCAAATAAAGTAATATTTCTTACTTTCCAAAAGTGCCCCTCCTCTCCTCTTATAAAAGGCCCCCACCTCTACCTCATTTCACACACTCCTCAAGCCTTTGGCTTGACCAAACCCTACCCATTTAATCTCTCCACATCCCTCTCCTCATCCTAGAGGATTACCTTTGGGCAGAATCCTTTCAAAGGAAGCCTTTAGGCTCAAATCAAAAGGAGTTAAACTTTTAAAGGTAATTCATTCTCTCATGTTCATTTGTTTTATTTTGCTTCTCCAACCCCCTAAACTCTTTTTATTTACTTTTTTTGTAACAAAACCAGTATCTTCAATATACTAGGATGTTGTTATAATATTTATTCGAGCTACACTCTCACAAAACTACATCAAATGGTTAAAGAACATACGGTTTTCGTGGATGGCGAAATTCTACCTCCCGAAACGATGATTGTTCAATACTCATTTAACACCTTCAAAGGTGGCCATTATGATGTCACTATTTTTATATATGATATATAATATGTTTATGTTTAACTTAAGATTCTATTTTTTTTTCATTTTGGGCATACCTTTATGGTTTCCATTATGGGTAAACGCGATATCTTCATTTAAGGAAGTGCGGACTACCGCCCCCTCAAAGTGATTTGATTCGTTAAATACCATATGTGGGACATATAAAGGATGGAACTATGATATTATATATTATATTATACTGTAATTATAATATACCTTTATATCATTATTATTCCATTCTATAAAATACGAAATAGAAATGAAAGTAGCGTTCATGCGTACGTACGACTTACCGTCTCCATGAACGGTGCATTTTATTTCTTACCTCTAAATGATTATGTAATGTTATAAATGCATGCATGTACTGGATATATATGACATATATGATATCTACATCATGAATACAATTCTGGATATAATAAACATTTGGCCACACAAACAACATGTAATTGTAAGAAGTCCACTTTCGACTTAAGAACCAAATATCGGCAAAACAAATATTATTAACTTAAATGATTACATAATGTTTATGACATGGTAATAAGTGATATAAAAGGAATAATGAACTTGAAAAAGGTTCTTAAGGAAGTATAAATTAACTCAAGTTTTTTATTCAGGATATTAAAGAACGATCGAGTCAAGTCGGACTCGAGGTAAGGGATCCTACTCCTCTCTTTCTTTTTAAGTACACACTTTTATGTCATTCCTTTTAAAGCTCATATTTCTTGTTATTGGGATGATCTTTTATATTACACTTACTGTAATTTTTATGTTCATGTGATGAGAGACCCTATTCTCTCTCATCAATCCATTTTGGGAGTTTTGAGTGGCGCCGTTAGGCTGCCGAACATTCGTAAGAGATCTAACCTCTCTCTTTCTTTTTAAGTACTCTCCTTTATGTCACTTCTTTTAAGATCCTATTTGTAATGTTGGGGGATGTTATTTTATATTCCTCTTTCTGTACATTTTATTTTAATGTGATGAGATACCCTATTTGATCTCATCAATCCATATTCGGATGTTTTATGTGGTTCCGTTAGGCTGCCGAGTTTTCGTAAAGGATTTTTCATCTCACTTTTATTCCAGTGAGATTTATGCTACATTTGCCACAAATTCCATTCAGTGGTGTATGTTCTGCCCATTATTCTACTCTTTGTGTAATATACTTTCGTTTATGAGTATTTACATCTATTGTCCTTCTTTCATGGGGTGTATGTTTTGAAAGATACCCAAGTCGGTAAGGGAACCTTTCACCCTCCTCTTTTTTAAAAGTCTTCTTTTGTTGGGTCTTTTAATTTACATATTTTTATGTTGGGATATATTCTCAGATATCCTTATTGATGTAAATTTTATGTCCAAGTGATGAGATACAGTTTTTATCTCTCATCAACTCATTTTGATGTCATGCCGTTAGGCTGTCAAGGGAACTTTTTAACCCAATTTCGATTTCTTTGGGTTCAACATGTAGTCATTGAATATGTCATCCATTGAATATGTGTGAATGAACTTTTATTGTTTTACACTTAATATACACTTATATTGGGTGTATTTATATTTGTCACACATATTTTTGAGATTGATTTGTCCTGAATTTAAGGATACCTTCTTTATAAGGGATTTCATCACATTTGACATTTCTATTGAGGGTTCATTGTTGTACGCACCAATTCACTCTTATATGGTGTATATACTGTCCTTTGGAGTATTATATCATGAATCCATTTATTCTCATGATATTATAAAGTTCTGACTAAATGTTATTCCTCAATTATTGTATTCAAGTGTCTCTAATTTTGGTAAAAACCCTTTAACCAAAATATCGCTTTAAATGTTTTAATGATTTGTTCTTATTAATATCCATGTTTTCAAAATGGTTTTAAGGATTTATTTATATGGATATTAATGGTTTAAAATTTTAAAAGCTTCAAGGTGGTATGGGACACTTTGATTCAAAAATCTCTTTATTAAATGTTTTATATGGTTTTGGAAATGGTTTCTTTCAGAATGGATTCATTATTTCAATATACTAAAATGTTATATTGTGATTGAAATGTGGAAATGTTATGTTTCATTTATGCATGTTTTATGCGGTACATTTATGTTATGGTTCTTGGGAATTGTTATGAAAACGGGTGGTTTCGTGATAAACTAAGGGCGGGTGAGCCCGATATAGCTCTCCAATGCATTGGGTAACATGAAAGAGTGAAACGTTAAGGTTTCTCCGAAGAGATTTAGGGAATATACTGTTATGGGTATTCCAAACGTAACCAAGAGGGTTACTCCCTACGTAAGAATGTTATGAATGCCTCAAGTTACCTTTATGTCTTATGTTTTCTATGATTTATTCATGTTTTGATGAGGTATGTTTAAGTACCTATGTTTTATGGGTAAAGTATGATTTCATTCTTATCTATATATGAACTCATGTTTCCTTTACATATTTTTATTACCCTTACTGAGCTTTTTATGCTCATCCCAAGTTTTTGAAATTTTTTTCATAGGTCAAGGGAAAGGTACATGATGTGGTGATAGTGTCAAGGATGTTTCAAGAATGAATCCATGTTTTATTTTAAATATGTTTCCGTTGATGGGAAGAATGAATATTTTCTTTTATGTAACCAATTTGTTAAAATGTGGAATGTAATGCAAGTTTCATGATCTAATTCTCTAAAACTCTAAACATGAAAAGATATTCAATGTGTAATCTTGTAATAACTCAATATTAAGTAAGGTTTAAGGCTGGGGCCTTATAGTTGGTATCAAAGGTCGGTTTAGATATCTTTAGAGGTTAGGGTATTCTTTAAGCATAAGTGACATTACCATAATGGTTAGGATTTCAGAAAGAGTCCTAGTTTTAGATAAAGTGAATGAGTAAGTGTATCTTAGTGTTTACCTTCCTCATTAGTACATGATGGTTTTTTTGATATACTCCACTGACATTTCTGTTTTTAGTGAATGGATGGATCTAGAAGGCACCAAAGAGACAACAGGTTTGAAGGAAACTGTGGTGGTTCTATGATTAAGATACTAGATAAAATGGGGGATTCAATGAGGAAACTCGTGGTTGTTCTAAACCAACTATCAAGGAGTCATGATCAACCACTTGAACCTTGGTATGATCTTTAATGCATCATGTACGAGATGACCAATCCATGTGGAAGTTCAGGTAATAATTATAAAGGTAACCATTAGAGTTTATATGATCCTTACTTTTGAGGTAATTATGGGTTATTATATGATATGCTGGAAAATGAAAGGCATGAGATAAACTTGAGGTTAAAATATGTTATGATCATTTTTGATGATTTTATCTCTTTTTGGGGAATGATTTAAAAATTATATAGTTTTGGAAAAAGGACAACACGCAGACCATGTGACTACCCGTCACGTCGGACAAAGCCGCGGGAATCGAACCCACAACCAAAGTGCGACTGGTATTTATCGCCTACCACTGGACTACGTGAAGTCCCTGGTTAGTTTGACTGATTCTTTTTAGTTATATGATTTTATGAATTATGAGTATGTTGATTTTGGGTTATTTATGAAAATTATTAACCTATCATGGAGGATATGTGATTAGGTTAATTACTTTTCAATACGAGACTTTAGGAGCAACTGATGTTGTTTGGAGATAAATGTTACGATTTAACTTGGAAGATTATGTGACTAAATTCTTCAAATAATTGGGTTTCAATATTAGTTTGGTTTACTTTGAATAATTTTATGGACAAATTGATTATAGAATGGTCCTCGTTGAACTTTGGGTTTTGTTGGACAAATTTTGGAGATTAAGAATAGATTTTTTTTTGTAAAGGGTTATCCTTTTCTGGATTATCTGATCATGTACTAACCTTTTTGGTTTTGGTTTTGGTTAGAGTCTAAAGACATGGTAAGTATATAGTTATCTTTTGTGGATTGGGTGATTCTCTAAAAGTTGATTATAGTACTATTAATGCGAACAAGTCTTCCTAAATACTTGTCTTTTGAAGAAAATATGAGTTTGTGTTAGGAATCTAATAAAAGTTGAAAGTCAACAAGATAAGTTATTATGCTTCCTTATGAATAAATTCCTCAATATTAAGTAACTTAAAACAAAAATGTTGTCTATTAACTTTTCCTACTGGGGAACCCAACACCGTTTAACCCATCACAAGTTTGTGATTTTCTTATTGTTAACTTTCTCCTAAACATGTTTTCTATCACTCTCCATCAGAACATGACCCTATGTTTTCTCCTCCATGTCCATGTTTTCCTACATGGGGTCCTAGTATGGGTTAACTCGGGTGACCTCTGTATTTATCTTTCTTTATTTTAAAGTGATTGTTTTACAGACTCTTGTTCCGATGTGGGACTTTCAAGGATGTTTCCAAGCGCAATTTTAAAATTGCGAGGACGCAATTCCCAAAAGGGGGGAAGGATGTAACACCCCTGGTAAATAAAGAATATGAAATTTTCATATTTATCCATATTTGTGAGTAAAATATTAATATTACTTTAAAGGGGACGCTATGCTCGATGGCGTACCCAACACGCAATAACGAGTTTCTTGGGAATCTTACGTTGCACTCTAATAATAAAATAATATTATTTTAAATAGTAGTTAACATGTAGCCGTTGTAATGGCGGGAATGGATAAAAATAACTAAAATATGATTATATATGTTTTTAAATGTTTTTTACATTTATCCAATAAAAGATAAAGGCTTAAAATACGGAAAGAATTCAATTTTAGGCGTATATGCCCTAGTTTTCACTAAAGGTTCACTTATCACCTTTTGATGGCGAACCGTCATTAAATATAGTTTTGTTCACTCTTATACATTCTATTGGACCAAATAAAAATCTTCTTAAGAATCGGGACATCAAAATTTACTTTTTGTAAATTTTTGGTATCTTTCCGATAATGTTCATTTTTTTCCAATGAATAGTGTAAAATGTTGTATTTTAATTCAAAACCTCTTTTTAATATAATTTATTTATATGATTAGATTATCTTTTTAATTGGTTTTAAATTGAAATTATAATATATTTTTACCATTAAATCCAATAGTGGTCGTTGGAATTAATTTCACTTTGAAATCAGACTTAAAGTAGTGTCAATCTTTTGATACTTATTGTTTCATAAAAACACGCTATTTGCTCTGACAGCGGGAATTAATTATTAAATTAATTATTGTGACTTACATGTTTTGAATTTTGTAAAATAGACTTCATTTTTGAATTCAGAATATCAAATATAGCTTAGGGTGAATTTCTGGGATTTTTCTGAAAAACTTCAATTTTTGATGAATAGTGAAACCACTAAGTGGTACCTATAAAAACTGATTTTTCCGTTTAAATGAAATTTTGACATCTTTGTGTTTTGAATTTCAAAAATCCGACATACATGGTTGTCATTAAGAAGTAAAATTTGGTTCAATGGGATAAAAATAATTTTTTGGTGAATAGTAACTTATTATGTTTTTAATCGCGATTAGAGGTAATTAGTGTAGTTTAAGGTAAAAATAATGTTTTAAAAATATGAAATGAACTTGACACATGTCCTACACTCATTGGTTGTGTCATGGCCGACCAAAAAAAGCCATGGGTCAACTTGGTGACCCCATTGAGCCACTTTGGTTGGGAAATGACATAAATAACTTTTTATTTAATGTAAAAGTAAAAATGACACAAACAACATATGTTTTACAAAAACAATTTTTACATGGTGTTATAAAGATCAAATTTTTGATTATAAATAGAAATTGGAAATATAAAAAGATTTCCTAAATCATAGTATTTGTTTTATAATTTTTAGACTTTAAATAAAATAAATTATTTATGACATCATGATGATGCAGTGATGACATTATTATTTAACGATTTAAATAAAATGGAAAGATAATGTAAAATATAAGACCTACACATGTCCAAAACCAATTGGATGAGTGGATTTAGAATCCTTATCACCTTATCCACGAATTATATCAATTTGGGACCTTTTAAAAGCGAAACACATTTTCAAATAAATTAATATTTCTTACTTTCCAAAAGTGCCCCTCCTCTCCTCTTATAAAAGGCCCCCACCTCTACCTCATTTCACACACTCCTCAAGCCTTTGGCTCGGCCAACCCCTGCCCATTTACTCTCTACACATCCCTCTCCTCATCCTAGAGGATTACCTTTGGGCAGAAGCCTTTCAAAGGAAGCCTTTAGGCTCAAATCAAAAGGAGTTAAACTTTTAAAGGTAATTCATTCTCTCATGTTCATTTGTTTGATTTTGCTTCTCCTACCCCCTAAACTCTTTTTATTTACTTATTTTTTAACAACACCAGTATATTCAATATACTAGGATGTTGTTATAATATTTATTCAAGCTACACTCTCACACAACTACATCAAATGGTTAAAGAACATACAGTTTCCGTGGATGGCGAAATTCTGCCTCCCGAAACGATGATTGTTCAATACTCATTTAACACCTTCAAAGGTGGCCATTATTATGTCACTATTTCTATATATGATATATAATATTTTTATGTTTAACTTAACCTTCTGTTTTTTTTCATTTTGGGAATACCTTTATGGTTTCCATTATGGGTAAACGCGATATCTTCATTTAAGGAAGTGCGGACTACCGCCCCCTCAAAGTGATTTGATTCGTTAAATACCATATGTGGGATGTATAAAGGATGGAACTATGATATTATATATGATATTATACTGGAATTATAATATAACTTTATATCATTATTATTCCATTCTATAAAATACGAAATAGAGATGAAAGTAGCGTTCATGCGTACGTACGGCTTACCGTCTCCAAGAACGGTGCATTTCATTTCTTACCTCAAAATGATTATGTAATGTTATAAATGCATGAATGTACTGGATATATATTACATATATGATATCTACATCATGAATACAATTCTGTATATAATAAACATTTGGCCACACAAACAACATGTAATTGTAAGAAGTCCACTTTCGACTTAAGAACCAAATATCGGCAAAACAAATATTATTAACTTAAATGATTACATAATGTTTATGACATGGTAATAAGTGATATAAAAGGAATAATTAACTTGAATAAGGTTCTTAAGGAAGTAGAAATTAACTCAAGTTTATTATTCCGGAGATTAAAGAACGATCGAGTCAAGTCGGACCCGAGGTAAGGGATCCTACTCCTCTCTTTCTTTTTGAGTACACACTTTTATGTCATTCCTTTTAAAGCTCATATTTCTTGTTATTGGGATGATCTTTTATATTACACTTACTGTAATTTTTATGTTCATGTGATGAGAGACCCTATTCTCTCTCATCAATCCATTTTGGGAGTTTTGAGTGGCGCCGTTAGGCTGCCGAACATTCGTAAGAGATCTAACCTCTCTCTTTCTTTTTAAGTACTCTCCTTTATGTCACTTCTTTTAAGCTCCTCTTTGTAATGTTGGGGGATGTTATTTTATATTCCTCTTTCTGTACATTTTATTTTAATGTGATGAGATACCCTATTTGATCTCATCAATCCATATTCGGATGTTTTATGTGGTGCCGTTAGGCTGCCGAGTTTTCGTAAAGGATTTTTCATCTCACTTTTATTCCCGTGAGATTTATGCTACATTTTCCACAAATTCCATTGATTGGTGTATGTACTTCCCATTATTCTACTCTTTGTGTAATATACTTTCGTTTATGAGTATTTACATCTATTGTCCTTCTTTCATGGGTTGTATGTTTTGAAAGATACCCAAGTCGCTAAGGGAACCTTTCACCCTTCTCTTTTTCAAATGACTTCTTTTGTTGGGTCTTTTAATTTACATATTGTTATGTTGGGATATGTTCTCACATATCCTTATTGATGTAAATTTTATCTCCAAGTGATGAGATACACTTTTTATCTCTCATCCACTAATTTTGATGTCATGCCGTTAGGCTGTGAAGGGAACTTTTTAACCCAATTTCGATTTCTTTGGGTTCAACATGTAGTCATTGAATATGTCATCCATTGAATATGTGTGAATGTACTTTTATTGTTTTAAACTTAATATCCACTTATATTGGGTGTATTTATATTTTTTACACATATTTTTGAGATTGATTTGTCCTTAATTTAAGGATACCTTATTTATAAGGGATTTCATCACATTTGACATTTCTATTGAGGGTTCATTGTTTTTATGCACAAATTCACTCTTATATGGTGTATATACTGTCCTTTGGAGTATTATATCATGAATCCATTTATTCTCATGATATTATAAAGTTCTGACTAAATGTTATTCCTCAATTATTGTATTCAAGTGTCTCTAATTTTGGTAAAAAAACTTTAACCAAAATATCGCTTTAAATGTTTTAATGATTTGTTCTTATTAATATCCATGTTTTCAAAATGGTTTTAAGGATTTATTTATATGGATATTAATGGTTTAAAATGTTAAAAGCTTCAATGTGGTATGGGACACTTTGATTCAAAAATCTCTTTATTAAATGTTTTAAATGGTTTTGGAAATGGTTTCTTTCTGAATAGATTCATTATTTAAATATACTAAAATGTTATATTGTGATTGAAATATGGAAATGTTATGATTCCTTTATGCATGTTTTATGCGGTACATTTATGTTATGGTTCTTGGGCATTGTTATGAAAATGGGTGGTTCTGTGATAAAATTAGGGCGAGTGAGCCCGATATAGCTCTCCAATGCATTGGGTAACGCGAAGGAGTGAAACGTTAAGGTTTCTCCGAAGAGATTTAGGGAATATACTGTGACGGGTATTCCAAACGTAACCAAGAGAGTTACTCCCTACGAAAGAATGTTATGAATGCCTCAAGTTACCTTTATGTATTATGTTTTCTATGATTTATTCATTGTTTGATGAGGTATGTTTAAGTACCTATGTTTTATGGGTAAATTATGATTTCATTCTTATGTATATATGAACTCATGTTTCCTTTCAATATTTTTATAACCCTTACTGAGCTTTTTATGCTCATCCCAAGTTTTTGAAATGTTTTTCACAGGTCAAGGGAAAGGTACATGATGTGGTGATAGTGTCAAGGATGTGTCAAGAAAGAATCCATGTTTTATTTTAAATATGTTTCCGTTGATGGGAAGAATGAATATTTTCTTTTATGTAACCACTTTGTTTAAATGTGGAATGTAATGCAAGTTTCATGATCTAATTCTCTAAAACTCTAAACCTGAAAAGATCCTCAATGTGTAATCTTGTAATAACTCAAGATTAAGTAAGGTTTAAGGCTGGGGCCTTATACTGTCCCCCACACTTGAATCATTTCCCCATACCTTGAAGGATATTACCACGGTACAACTTCCCAAATTTTTCATATTTGAGGGGCTAAGATTTCTTTACACCTTTTTCATTGGATCATCCAACTTGAAACTACATATTTTGTTTCTTATGTCCATATCCATGGGACAATTCTATAAACTTCATCTTCACTTTTAGATCACATTAAAGAACTTCTTCATAACTCCCAAAGTATGAAATATATACCAACTTTAGATGGTGTGGTTTTAAACTACTATATAATCTATATATTTTCCTATAATTTTTGATAAAAAACCTGACGCATACCTTTCAATACTTGTGTAATATTCTTCATAATCCGTGATAAATTCACTTTCCATTTTTTTAGCTCTATGAATTATCTATCTATATTTTTATAAAGATTTCTAGGGAAATTCTTGTTAAGAAATATTTTCTTAATGTATTCCCACTCCATCTATTAAATTTCAAACTTTTTCTTGGTGTTATTAACCAACTCCCACCATTGATCGGCCTATCCATCTAAAAAATAGATGAAAAGAGTCACCCTACCCTTCTCGGAACAGTGAATCACAAAAAATATATTCTCTATTGAGTTGAACCACTGTTCCCTGACAAGTGGATAATAACACCCACTAAATATTTGTGGTAATTTCCACATAAAATATTCATTAGTGGGTTTCTACCTCTAAAGTAAAGGATCATGTTCCACACTATTCAATTTATTGTTCATATCTAGAGACATCTAGGTAAAAATCGCCCTGATATTTTGAACTCCACCTCCCAAGAAATTGGGGATTTCATTTAGCCAATCACTGAATTGTCCCTCACATGGGTTATAGCCTGGTTTCTCCTAGTTATAAACATTTTATAAAATGGAAAAGGTATGAAAAAAATTCAACAAGTCCTTAATAAATAAATTTTCATTTTTGAAATTACTGTAAAGGTATATACTATGGGATCACTATGTATTACATTTTTCAAAAAAAAAACTTTTTTGCGTGATTAAATATACTTAGTCTCATAATAATGTTTTTTTACTAATGTTCTCAAATAATAATTTACAGATTAACAAAAAATTTCTCTAATAACAACTATATAGACCATAATTTTTCTTATATGACTATCACATCATTTTAAAGATAAACAAAATAACAATGTTACAAATATAGGATAAAATAGTTTAGTGTATTAGGAGAATTAGGCTTATACATAAAGTTTACATAGTAAAACATTAAATTTATTTAATTATATCTTTAATAGATTCTTAGTGGCCTTCACATTATTTTTATTATAAGTAATCACCTAAGGATATACATCAACAAAAAGGGTGATCTAAAACCCCAGTAAGAGGATAAATAAGAACCTGAATCAATATAACATGGGTGAGAATAATCACCATAAAAAAACATAAGCATATGATCTTAATCATTATAAAAATAGGAATTATTATATAAATGAATGAAAATTTTCAATGTATAAAAATGAAACATCAAGTCTTAGTGGTAAACTACCATACATAGTTGTGAACTAATCTAACAACATGTTCACACATAGCATATGTGCATAATCACAAAATCATAATTTTAAAATAATATAGAATCATATTATTGAATATTTCACATTATATCCTAAGATAAATCACATTACCCAATTTATTTGAGAACTATATAATTCCCAATGCACCAATCACACCATAAAATTTACATAATTATGCATGCCACATAGAACACATAACAATCATTTCCATAGAATAAACCATGGAAAGGAAAATGGGTTCATGGGAATTTTAAAGATCATAATTTCATGAATAAACTTTTAGGTTCTAAAATGAAAAATATAATGACATACTTGTTATAAGAATCATCAACCTTGAGTGAAGAAGAAACAATCTCAAGAGAATTAAAAGATGTGTTTTTTAGAAAGATGAGTTTTTTTGGAAAATCTTTGAATTTATAAGGAAAAGAAGATTAGAACATGTATATACCATAAAATAAAAGGTAATAATAACGAAATTATATTTCAAGAATATTAAAAGAACATCAACACTAGAATTTAGCATGAAAAAGGAATAACCCAAAGAAAGGAAATTGGGTTTGAGAATCACCTTACCTTATGTATTAATGATTTATTCACATTAATATCAGGGATAATTAAATTTTATTTATTTATTAATAAATCCATAATCTATTATACATGTATTATATTCATTATAATTTTATTAATATCATTTATGACCATTTTGATGAGTTATAGGGTTCAATTTCATCGTTTGAGAGTGTTTGTTTTCTTGGTCTTCATGATTGGTTCACTTGTATATATATAAGACCATATAAAATGATAACAATTATCTATAATTAATGTTATATGTTGTTAATGAACTTATATAAGTTTAAATAGTCATATTCATTTTTTAGATATGAGGATTTTTCATTAGATAAAATGTTAATGATAATCGTTTAGATTAATTTGGCATTTTTTTATTATTACGAACTAGTTTTGTTTAATTATTTAATATTATATATATATTCTAGTTAAATAAAATAAAAAAGGTTCTAAAATAAATTTTAAAATCAATTTCAACCATTATAATGGTTTTATGACCATCCTTGAAGGCGGTAAGGTAAAATGAAATCTTTTCATCCTCAAAGGTGATAAATCTACAATTCTCAGACGATGTTTTCATATTTATAATAAAGGGAAGAGGATAATAGTTTTGATTATGTATTATTAAATTAACATAATAAAATTATATTATATATAAGATAATATAGTTATCATTCAACTTGAATAATGGGAGGTGAGGAGAAATTAGGAAAAGAAAAGGAATAAAAAAGAAATTGAAAAGAAAAGAAAGAGGATATTACCTCTTGAATTATTCTCCTTGGGAACATTCTTAGGGAAATTGGTTTGGTATTTTGTTGAGGAAAAAGGATCATATATTTTTGTGGGATTGTTGGGATTAGTATTGGGTTGGATTTGGGAAATCTTCTTTTATTTGGCTAATATTTTAAATTATCAAATTTCATTACTCACCAAAATTTCATCTATTCTAGAAAAGCCTTGAAAATTCACCCTAACCATTTTTTAATGTGAAGAGTTAAAAAGGTAACTCCATTTTATTTAAATAATTCTATAAATATGATAAATTTAATTTTTAATTTAAATCATTATTTATTCAAAAAATACTGATTTTAAAATTATAACTGTTTTTATGATATTCTGACGAATTAATTAAGGCCTTAGAAAATTATATTATACTAATAAGAAAAAAAGATATTAATTTATGATTATATATTTTCAAAATTAATTTTATTTTAAATTATTATATTAATTATAAACTTCTAGATTAACATTTATGGTTTAGAAGAATACCAACTCTTAATTTATCATTTTAAAAAGAGCTATTTACTTATAATATGATATAATTATATCATATTATCATTTATAAGATTCGTAAGTCTTATTTATACTTTTATAGGTGAGGATATTATTTTATTGGCCGGATTACTATTCCTAATGATCATGTAACTATTCCAAGGGCTGAGTTACTATTCCATCAGTATAGGTTCCTTAATTTATAAGAATATCAGTTATTTCATTATTCATTTATGAGAATAATGTTTTTATTGTTCTATATATGATATGAATGTGTTTTATACCATATAACATAATCACAATAATGGAAAGAAAAATTATATTGATAAAATTTTGGGTTTTTACAAGTTTAGTGCAGTAGTTGGGGATCGAGTGGAAGTTTATGTGGTTCTCAGGATGTGTTTCCTCTCATGGTTATTCTTTAAACAATTTCCATTAATGAGGAATTTCATTTTGGATGAAGGGTCTTGTAATTGGACTGAACCAAATAAGAAAACATTAGTAATAATAAAAGGACCTTACCAATGAGAATTATTCTTACTTGGGTGAATATGAAATCAAGAATTGAAGAGCATAACCTTTTAAACTTAATAGAATACCTTTTACAGGATGTGTCTATCATGGATCACCTTAGACATTTCTTTGTTGAGATTGCAATTCTCATAAGAATCAAGCTGAGGATCCTCAAATTCATTCAACTGTAAAAATCCATCTTTACTTTATTTTTCACAAAGAAAATTACAATTTTTGAAAGAAAAAAATGACTTATGTTGTATTTCAACCAGTAAATGACATAATTTACCAAAAAATAGCATAAAAAAGGAATCACAAATGGTGTTTTATTGGCAGTTTGACATGACCAAAGAGACTCACCAAGTCTTTCAAAAAAATATTTTGTTGTGGACTTAATATTTCTCTTAAGAAGCCTTTTCACTTCTTTATTGATAAGTTAATCCATGCCATTTTCTTGTGGGTGACATGGAGTTTATGTTTTATGTAAAACCCTATTCTTTTTCAAAATATATTTCATTTTTCAATTGTAGATTTGAGTTCCCAAGTAACTTTCCAAAGAATGGGGGGTTCCAAATCAATAGGAAATGCTGGGTTTGAGTAACTCACAAACAATATGCGCATCATACTTCCTAGTGTTGTTGGACATGACCCACCTAAAAAAATAATTGACCACAAGAATAATGTTGGAGAATCCATTAGATGTGTGGAATGGTCTCATGAAATAAATGCCCAAAACATCA
The DNA here is from genome assembly GCA_963277665.1 of Viscum album. Taxonomy (NCBI): domain Eukaryota; kingdom Viridiplantae; phylum Streptophyta; class Magnoliopsida; order Santalales; family Viscaceae; genus Viscum; species Viscum album. The sequence goes on from OY728125.1 coordinate 1,038,850,713, forward strand.
AATATCTCTTACATGATTAATTGATTTTTTGGAATTTAATTTCTTTTTGAAAATTTTCCAAACTTTTTGAAGGTGGGACATGATTGAAAGAACCCATGTGAGTACTTAGGGAGTGAAGTACAGAATAATACAGAGTTAAAGATCTTCCAATATGTCCTTTTTGGTCTAAAGTGGCCACATCTAGGAATTGTGTGGTAGAATTATATGGTGGAAAAATGTTGATATGACTCAACACATCTCCTAATCACCATGATAGCCCTATTTTTCTAAAGTTTATTGTCTTCCAAAAAATATAATTTTGAATCAATTTTTATCTTCTGTTTTAGTTCTTTTGAAAAAATTTCTGGAAAACACCAACAATAAAGTAATTTACAATTGGGCATACCATGGTAATTTTGTAATGAGATATTAGAGGTGTTGCTGGTAAGTTCAGAATCAATGATTTCTGATTGAGAATAATTGGAAATTCTAATCAAGTAATCAACCATTGGGTTTTCTTTTCTAGGTCTATCTTTGATCTTAAATTTTAAATCTTAGAGAATCAGTATCCATCTTATTAGACTTGGTTTGTAATAAATTTTCATGAGTAATAAAATTAATGAAGAATATAATATAAATATTATTATTTTGGAACATAATAGATAGGTTCCAAATTTATCCAAGGAAGAAACCATAGCTAATAGTTTCCTTTTTAATGGAAGTGTATTGAGATTGAGTTTCATTCAATATTTTTGAGACATAATATAAGACATGATGAATTTTTTATCTTCTTTGACCAAGATTGACCCCAATGATCTTTTCGGAAGCATCACACATTAATTCAAATAGTAGATAATAATCTAGGGATTGGATTATTAGGGAATATGTAAGAAAAAATTTGAGTTCAACGAATGATCCATTAAAAGCCTCATCAAAATGTAATGTAACATCATTTTGGAGTAGAAAATTGATAAGGTGGGAAATCCTAATGAAGTTATGGATGAATCACCGATAGAAACAAGTATGACCAATAAAAGAATGGATGTCTCAAACTGATGTGGGATCATGAAGTGACTGGATCACCTCAACTTTAATAGTACCGACTTGAATACCCTCTTGAGAAATTATGTTCCCTATAACAATCCCATTAGTTAGCATGAATTGAATTTTTTTAAAAATCCAACACAAGGTTACATTAGACACATTTTTATAGGACTAATGATATTGAATGGAAGTAGGATTGACATGAATCACCATAAATTGTAAATTCATTTATCAATACCTCCCTGTAATGCTCAATGAATTGATAAAATATAATAATCAAACACATCTATAATGTTGACGAACAATTATAAATTCCCAAAGTTATTGTCATATATGCATACTTTCCAAAGGGGAAAGTGAATGTATTCTTTTCTTGCTCTTAAGATGATATTTGTATTTGAATGTAGCTGGTGTATCCATCAAGAAAGCAACAATGTGAGTTCCTAAAAAATCTTTATAGTATTTTATCATAGAAAGAAAAAGTTTAGTGATATTTTCCTAATTTTGGATTCAATTTTTGATTCAATTTTTGATAATAGATTCATAAAAATGAGTTTTCTTACTCAAGTTGTGACCAATTCTCCATGTTCTTTTATGATGAAAATTATCCCACCATTATTAGGAACAAGATGAATCAAACTAACCCATTCACTATAAAAAATTGGGTTGATAACACCATATTGAGGAATTTGGGTAATATCTTTCCTAACAACCTCAAGTATGATTGGATTGTGTCTTCTTTGAGGTTTTTTGATTAGTTTGGATGATTCTTATAGATGTATGTGTTACATGAAAAGGGTAGCGTTGATTCTTGGTAGTCTATATAGGGTCCAAACTTAAGACTATTTGGTTTGAATCTAACACCTGAACAAGTTAGGACTCCTCATATTTAGTAAGTAAAGTAGAGATAATGACAAGATAAGTGTGATCGTGGAAAAGGAATACATATTTCAGCTATCTTAGAAGAAGTTTCAGATCAATTTCATCCTTAATTTTTAGGATATATAACTTATGAATAATGGAAGGGCTTCCTATTGGTTTTGACTCATTTTCCTTAATACCATCCAAGGTGGAATAGTAGAGGTCAAGGTTTATATGGGATTCATGAATGTTTTCACGTTCCTTTGTATTGATGGGGTCTATGAATGGTAAGTTAACATTAAATTCCTCCTCTACAACTTGGTTAATCATGGTGAGGATTTCAAAAACTCCTCTCTTATTACAACATGGTGAACATGTTAGAATGGGGTTTAATCAAACCTCAAAAGTGTCCACATAGGCATTGATGGAGAATACAGAGTGATACTCTGATGGGTATCAGATGGCTTGGAAAATATTGAACTTGAATAGTGGGTCACTAAATTCCATGAACAAGATGCTCGTATGGACATCAATCTTACTTCTAGTTATAATGAAGAATGTCGTTCCTATAATTAAGAGATATTGAGAATAATTCACTTCAACTTCCAAGTCAAGGACATAGAAATCAACTGGGAAGATAAGATCATTGACCCATACAAGTTCATCCTTGATTATTCCCTCAAGACCAGAAGTTTTTTGATTGGATATATGGATGAAAAAACTTGTTAAGTATAGGTAACTAAACTGAGGCTTGAGAATCTGGATCTGGTCATAAAATTTATCTATACTCCTTGGTTTATGAGTGCATCATCAATGCTGGATGTCCCTATTTGAAATGAAACCATAAAGGTAGCTAGATCTTTTCACTTATTGGGAATATACTGTTGGGTTGAAACATTTTCAATGGCCCTAATTTCTTTTTAAGGGTGCACTATTCCTTAAGAAATGCTGCATACATAGTTATTTTTTATATAATTGAAGAGAGGAAGGTTTAATTCAATATGTCTAAAAATGTGATGAATTTCACATTCATGCTCAAAGGGATTATTAAGCTTAGATATAGCTTAAGGAAAAGGAATTGGGTTCCATAGAGGAATGGAAGGAGGTGAAGGAGTGGCTTTTGGTTCATTTTATATATTTTTTCCATTTCTTTTTATATCTCAAAATTTAAAGAGGATTTAGAGGATTCATCATGTGGGATATCAATTTTTTATTTAGATCGAAGTGAAATTGACCTTACGTTACCCTTGGGGTTGGGGAATAGTTGAGCTTAGTGCTGGAAGGAATTTTATTATTTTCTCTAGCTTAGGTGGGATGAAACTTAACCAATTTTATTTTAATTGTTTTTTGAGGGTAGAATAGGTAAAGGAGGAAATATATTCAACAATTCCTTACAATAGATGATTATAATAAGAGGAATTCCTTGCATTGGAGTTTCCTTAATTTTATTTCTAGGGAAAGTGGTTGTATTGGTTGGTAATTGGGATGGATCACCAGGATTGTGGAAGCAAAGAGGAGAATAAGGATGACTGTTCCTTTGATGTTGTGGTTCAAAAGGATATAGTTTTTGGAAGTTATCATCTTAATAAACATACTAAAATTATTTTTGATTTTTAGGAGAGAATTGAGGGGGATAAGGTAACAAATAATCATACTTTAGGCAGAGGTTATATGTAGATGATAAGGGATATGAGTGGGGTTTGTTGAAGTTTCTAATGAACTGAAATGATTATTGAGGTTTTGTGTTCTTATGAGAAAATTTTATGTTGAGATCCATTGGAATAGAAGAATATGATGGATCGTCTTGTAGATATAGGAATGTGTCAGTTAGATGAGCTGGTGAGAGATGAATTCCAAAGTTTTTGATAGGTCCATAGAATTGAGTTTGGGGAGAAGATGATGTTGGGGATTTAGAATCCATTACTAGTTGTTTCACATGATCTATAATCTCACTGATCCTCCCAGTCATCCTATTGGTATCTATGGATTTATTCTCTTGGACTTAATTGACTTGAAAATGTACTCAATTGAATAATTTTTCTGTGTTTATAGCTATGATGCTTATGAGATCTCTTGTAGTTTATTGAGTTTTTGGACAATACCACCATCACTTATTACATCAATGAGAGTTCTATATATATCCAATAACCACATATAGAAGTATTGGATGAAGAGTTATTCAATGATTTGGTGGTTTGGGAACATTGAAATAATCTTATTACACCTCTCCCAGTATTCATGGAGTGATTAATTAGGGATTTTATAAATACCACTTATTTTTTATATAATCAGTTGTAGAATAATGGAATAATTTCTATAAGAAGAGTCACTTTATGTTATTACATGTGTTTATGGAACTGTGATGGAGGTAGTAAAGACACAACTTGTTGGAGTTAGCTAAGGATAGAGGGAATGATCAATGTTTAATTTGTTCTTGATTACCCCATGATAATTCATAGTAGTGTATACCACTTGGATCTTTATGAGGTGAAGATGAAGATCCTCACTAGATATTCCATGTAAATAAAGGAAATGATGAATCAAATTCTATTTGACTTTGAAATCAACCTCAATATTTGGATATTTAATACCAAGGGGTTGGTAAGTCATATTAGGGGAAGTAATTTATTTAAGGGTTTGTTTCCCTAGTATTGACCATATCTATCTGAATTTTATGGGAAATGAATGGGTCTTGGGTGATTTGATTATCTATAATGTTCCTTCTAAGTCTATGAAGAGTTCACTTGGTTTTAGGGTCAAACAATTCTTATGGATTGTTTGGGAGGCTATGTGCAATTCAGAGATATCCTAAAAAGATGAAGAAGAAAATTTTCTTTTTATTTTTTCTTTTATGATATTTTATGGAAAGTGTGGTTTTTATTTGTATTTTTTAGATTATTTTTGTCTTTTGAATATTTTTTTTGTTTAAAAAAAAAATAAAAAGGCCAATATCTCCCCAGAAAAAATGCCATTTGAAGCACCACTGATTTTCACCTATCAACCATTGAAAGTTACGTTGCTCAACTAATATATATAGCAGCACTCTGGCCAAATCCTTGATTATAGTACCGTATTTTCGTATCAATTTTGTTATTTTCTTTCAAGAGAGAAGGTTTGTTTCCAGTGCTTTTGTAAAAAAATTTATTGATGAATTTAATTAAACAATTTAAAACATATTGGGGTGATTTCATTATTACAAATTCAATATTATGGTATCCTTTATATTTCTAATATATTTCATTAAATTAACACCCATTTCACAAGATGATTTTGATTGGAATTCCATTTTTTTTAGTTTTAATCCAAGCATCTTATAGGGTCATAATATCAATAAATAATTGATTTTGGTAGTCTATTTATGCTTCCAAGAAACCATAGAATCGAAATGTTAAACCAAACATGTCATTAATGCATGAAATTTTATGTTTAACATGAACAATGTAAACCCAATGAATATTTAACAACCAAAAGCTGCCAGTCACTTAAAATACAAAAATTTATGATTTACCCAAATGGATGATTTACACATCCATTGAGAAGGTTATTAATCTGTTTGAGTTAAATAATATGAAAAATAATGGGATAAGAAAAGAGTGGAGCACTGATCACACACATAAAACATAAATAGAGTTTAATACGTGATTTTGATTGAATAAGAAAGTAAGAAAATGGAAGGGTTTTCAACTTGATTTAAAATACATTAATACCTTTAAAATTTTATAACTGAAGGTGGATGAGAATTTGATATGATTATTAAGAAATATGACATATTATTTAATTGAAATGAAAATAAACTTACATGATTACAATTGAAAACAAGAAAAAATGAACATGATATGGAAAGTGGATGAGAGGTTTATATTTTTAAAAAAGAGTTTTGAAATTCATACTTGGACCTTGGAAAGAATATAGTCACTAAAATTATCCAACTTATTATTTTATATTTCAGCCCCTTTCAAGGAGAATATGAGGAAGAATTTACAGACAAAGGTGGTGGACTGTTTACATACAAAAGCAGCACTTCACATTAGATAGACCATTTTTCCATTTAGAAAGTCAAATAGGGAGAAATAATCTTCAATTTTTTAGCTATGGGTGTTTAAATTTTACCATCAATTTTTTTATCCATTGTACTCTTTATAAAAATTTAATTCTATTTTCCTAAACCTTGTGCCACTGTCCATTTTTCATCCGTACATATTCAAAGGCCATAATGTGAATGGGTTTTTGGCTAGAAAGGTACCCACAAATCCAAAACAATTATTCTAAAAAGTTTGGAGCCTATATAATAAATTTATCTATACAAAATATCTCCTCATTTGGGTAATTGTCTTAGGAGAAAAGTCAATAATTGTGGCCAGTAATAAAATCCCTGATAGAATAGTGGGATAAAATTTGATGCATCAACTGGGCCACTTATTGGTAGAGTTGGGACTATAAATTTTTATTCAATATATAATTGAATTCCCTTGGTGCTATAGTGTAGAATCCATGAACTTTTAATTCTGTATTGATCCGAGAAAATATTACATTTTTGATGGTGTAGTATCTTTACCAGATTATTTGGGTCTTCTTGTGTGGTCCATATGGCCTTTAATTGGGGAAATTATCCAAATATATTGTTTAATGTTTTTTTTAATTTAAATAATGAACACTAAAAAATAATATTCAATTACTTTGGATTAGTATTTTGAAATATATGACGGAAAAATTAAACTATAGTGTAATTTAATGAGTTCAAACAATGCTATTTATATATTCTTATGATCAAAAAAAGAACTTTGAATAGAAATTTATCATTTTCAATAAAAAATAGTTTATGAGAGTAATGTAAAATTGTTAATGAATATTTAATATCAAAAGATATAAAAAATAACCTTTCCACTTTTGAAAAACAAACAAAACACATGAAACCAACAATCTTAAACATAGTAGCATAAAATAAAAGATCTCAATATCAAAGTAAAACAATCAAGGTTTATAACGTCTAAGGATATTTAGGGGACATATTTTACTGATATCCACGTGTACTATCCTATATATCCTCATGATGACTTGTACAGAAGGTTTGACATGTCCATGAAACACTTCTTTCATATGGTCCTAAAATTTAAATCGTTGCTTAATTAATTTGATGCCACTCTCACCATCCTACTTTCCCAAATCAATGACATGGGAGTCAATTTATAGAAACCAATAAATATGAACCACAAGGAAGATGTTTCAGATATTATTAAACTACAAAGTAAGAGTTAAATGATCAAAAAACATTTCCGATGATATCAGACACCTAAAAAAGATAGATTAACTAAGGAGAAAGTTTAATTCCCTGACTGAACTTCTACATCCCAGGATAAAGAAAAACCTTTAATGAAATATAATCTCTAACATCAAAATCCAATGGTTTCATCCATAGATTTACATAAAACTTTTAATATTCATGTCCCTCCTTCATCCTCTCATGAATCTTCTAAAAATTATTTACCATTATTTTCACCATTTTGGTCACAAAACCACTAACTAAAAAACCTCAGTTAAACATAATGAGGATCTCCAATGCTTATAATAAAATTTCACAAATGGAACCATTACAATGTAATAGTGTTTTATATTTTTGTAAGGAAACTTCAATGAGATAAAATGATTCCTCATGAATTCCCAAAATCAATGAAAAATGAATTTGATGTATCCTCTAGTGTGTGAATGGTTTGTTTGTCCTTCCTATCTATCTAAGGATTAAAAGTAGTGATAAGGAGCAGTTTAGATCCAAAATTATGATGAATACCTCCTTAAAATCATGAGGTACAATGAGGATCTTGATCCAAGATGATGGTCTTAGAAACCCCATGAAGCTTCACTCTATACATTTCCTGAGTAATGTGTCCATAACACTTGACTCATTTATCACTAATAAATGAGCTAACTTCAAAAACCACTACATAATCACTGAAATAGAATCACATCCTCCCATAACTTGTGGGAAATGAGTGGTGAAATCTATAGATATACCCTTAAACTTACTCTTAGGGACATAAAATGGCTATAAAAACATATAGGAACACAATGTTATGCCTTAACCCACTTGAAGACTAAATGTAACACTCCAATATTTTGTAAAAAATAAAATGAAGTTCGATAGCATTTACAATACACAAACACCGAGCTAGAATGATCGGTGATTATTTGAATATTTACACTATAACCTAAACATTAAATTGGATGATATGAATTATAGTCAATTCATAATGAAATATACAAAAAACCTACTCAATATAAATTAATCAAAAAATTCTTATTAAATACGCACTAAATTTTTAATAGAAATTTTATTCTTAAAAATAAATAAATAAATACATTTTATTTAAAAATTATTTTTGTGAAAAAATATTATAATTGGTTTTTAGAACAATTAGAAAATTTATTTTATTAAATTAACTTAATTTTTTAAATCATTATATGAAAATTAACTTTGGCTGAAATTTTGGGTTTTTTCTGAAATGGTTGATTTTATAGTGAATATCAATGTTACCCATTTTTCAAATACAATCATTTATTTTCAATAAATAAATTAATTTAAAAGTTATATTATATTTTGGATTTGGTATTAAATATACATATGAAATTTTTTATTTATAATAATATAATTAATTTCTTTTGAATAATTAATTTTAATGATTTTGGTAGATGTTTATTTTCATACTAAAAAACACGGTTTTCGACAAACTATTTTAAAGTGAATTAATTTTATCCATATTAATAAATCAAAATAACCAAAATTAAAGAAATATATAAATTAAATGATTATTTTATAAATGTATTTATATGAATTTAATTTTATATAATAATTATTTTTAGTGATATAGTTAATAAAAGATCATATATTTCATGAAAAACCATTTTTCAGCTTGTTCTAGGAGTTTAATTTTCAATTTAATTATACCAATTATGTGAGTTGAATTTGATAAAATAGATTCCATATTTTATATAATAATAATTAATATTAGGTGAATATTACAAATTAATTTTTTTTCATAATAATTATTAAAAATAGTAAAAAAACCAGTTACCGTGGTAAAACACTAAAATGGTAAAAGTGAGTTATCTTTGAGGTAAATGAAATAAAATATTTAAAAATGTTTTATTTTGAATGGTGGTGGTGTTATTTTGACCATATCACCCCTAAATAAATTATTTATCAATTTTCGAGTCACTTATCTTGAGGGTGAATTCCCATTATTTAATTGTTTTGGGTATTTAAAATAATGCAACTCCCTCTCACTTATAAAAGGGAACCTCATCTCCTCTATGTTAAATAGTTCAAAAGACATTTGGTTTGGACAAAAACTTCCCAAATCCTTTAACTAATTACTTACCCATATCCTCGTGGCACTTTTTCATCATAAATCCAATATTTGAAGTCCTTAGGTATAATCCTAAAGAGGTGGTCCGAGGAAGAGGTATCGTTCCCAACCAAGCATTTTTGTTTTTTTTTCTTACACCTCCTTAAAATTTTATTAAACCATGATAATATATAATAATATGTATCTGACATATAATTTTATTTTATTATTTTAATTTCATAACCTACATCCATCTACTCTTC